>JARFXV010001173.1:367500-440775 GCA_031761425.1 Cosmopolites sordidus
GAGATTAAGAAATTATAGGGAGCTATTGATGGGAGCTATATGATATTGAACATCAGTTCTCGATAACTGAAGTAAAGCGACGCCGGTCGCTGTCTAGATCTGGTTGGGTGATTAGATCAAATCAAACCATGGGCCAACTCGGCCTATAAAGCTAAAAATGTATTGATGGGTGAATACCAGACAGGTTTTAGATGGAGAATAAGTCTGCAACAAACCAAATATTTATATTTAAGCAAATTCTCATTGGTAATAACGAATCCCAACGCATATAATGTTCATTGACGTTACGGCAGTATCTAGAAGTCAGCTGGAAGAAAAAACTTATAGAAACTTTAAAACCGTTCAACATATCAGAAAAACTGAAAAAATATTATAAAGATAACACTATGTCACAGAGCAGGTTCAGTTGAAATACAAGAAATAATATCAAAAGAATTTACACCGTTACACCTGGAGTACGCCAAAGAAGTCGGTTATCGACAGCTATTTGATGTATCCAAAGAAAAAGCTTGGACAACTTGCTAGCCTATGAGAAACATTAACGGTATCATAAATGATTGATTTTAACTGAGGTAGCCGATACTTGATGGAAATTAATTTGAAATAAATAAACAAAAATTAATATCTAAAAATTTCCACTAAATTTAAAATTGTATTTATGACCATTGTTTCGACACACAGTGCCTTTTTCAAATACAAATTATACTAAAAAAATAAGTTTAATATAGTTTGTATTTGAAAAAGGCAGTGTGTCGAAACAATTGTCATACATACAATTTTAAATATAGTGGAAATTTTTAGATATTAATCATTGTTTATTTATTTATAACTGATTTAAATAAAAGCCATGGTCCAAAACACTGGAGACATGAAGATTTAGGAAAAGTAAGTCTTAAAGCTGTGTTAGTGTTGAGTGATAAAGAGAGAAATGCAAAATTAAGTTAATAAAATTGAAGGGACCAAATATTCAGAAGTAACAGATAACTCCTGATGCAATAAGAGATTATAGAATTACCGTACATAAAACTTCAAAAGTTTAGGGGATTCTCTTAGCTACGTTATATACTCCTCGGAAAAGAATACTCAAAATAAGAGGCTATTCCCATGGCTATTCCCAAGAATATTACAAATATATTGATGATAGGCGTTGGCTAAACAGAGTTTTCGCACAGAACTTTTGGAATTAATGAACCAGTATGTCAGGTGCAATAACCTGAAAACACCCTTCAAAAACGGAGTGCCAGGAGAGGATTGGTTTCTTAATATTAAACGACACCATAGTTTATTCATCCTTAAACATGAAGCATTGGAATAATTGAAACAACACGCAGCTTGCCATACTTTTATCATAAATAGATAAAGATATTGACTGACTTGGATCTGCTAGAAAACCCTAAAAATACATCGTATTTGAGCTGAGCAAAGATTCATCAAGAACAAAAGTTTATATCATGAGTGATTAGTACGTCTGATAAGGAGTATGCTAGAACGGCATTTGAAGGAATACCAAATAGATGGATGGAGATGGAAATATTTTCAATTTACTTTTTAAAAACTCTTATTTCTAACTTGAACTTGAAGTTGAGGACGGACTTGTGCTGGTCTTATATGATAGACATTCAACACACTTCCCTATCGAGCTAATTGAAACTGTAATGGCAAATGATGTCATGGTCCTAAAATTCCAGCGAATACTAGTAACACCCTTCAATCTTTGGTAGTGTTAATCTTCAAATCCTTTGAAAATGTGTTTGAAAAGTATGTTGTTCAGATCCTTTATACCAAAACTGGCGGTTGCGTGGAGCACGAAATAATTTTCCCTGTTTTTGACTAATTTTAAAATCCTCCACGGGCTTACTATACAACTTTTCATGCATTTTTGATATCTAAATTGGACTCGAGTTGGTCACGGGTGGTTTTGACTGTTGCGGATGTTCATCATAGGATCGCGTGAGCTGCATGTATTATATAGTCATTCCTGCAGCTGCTTTCCAAACGTTCAGCTCGAACCCGACTAAGAACGGCTGAATTTTCTTTGTTTTTAAATACTTTAATATTCTCTACGAGTCCACTATGCAACTTTTCTTGCATACCTGGTACCTAGACAGCGCCTGGGCGAGCCACGGACGGTTTCGCGTAGTGTGACTGTTGCGGGCGTTCACCACAAGATTAGGTGAGCTACACTATTTTACAGCCTACATCCGACATAGTCGATGTATATGACCTTTATGTTATTCCTTCAGCTGTTCAGCTCCAGCCCGACTGATGATGGCTTAAGGCCAGAAACCTGCCTCGAGAGAGACTTGTTGACGAGACTGACTGAGTCTTGAGAGTTGCTTTTATTTGGTGGCAGAATGTAGAAAGGGTATACCAAACACTGATGGCTTTTTTAGTGAATGGGACAATCGACGGTATTAGTTAGAGAAGTCCGGTTGCCTTTACTCTATATAAAATTGAGCCTTATGGATAGCTATGTTAAGGCGGCGGACAAAGAAGGCTATGTTTTCAATTGTTTAAAAGAAACATTCTCTAGTATTAGGGATGCTAAAATTTAAAAGAGTTTTTTATGGGTCCTCCAATCAGGAACTTTTCAGGGACGTAGAATTCTATCATACTTGAATGTAATGAAAAATCTACTTAAAATTCCTTTTTAATGGTTGCAATAAACTTTATAGGCAGAAAACTAGAACGACCTTCTTGTGGATTTCTTTTATGCTTGAAGAATTTAATACACAATATGTAATTGAAAATACATTTCCTATGTTTTAAATATCGAGAAGACATATAAGACAAAATTGAGTTTTAGAAATGTTGACCGACTACGGCTGGCGTGTTCAAGACATGCTCACAATAATCAATCTAAGAAACGTAAGGTGAGTATTTAATTTACAAGAAAAACGTTGTAGATGAGTAATTTTACAATTCGTTTCACTAAATTTTAAACAGGCTATCGAATGTTCCATTGGTTTCCAAATTAAATAAATCATTCGACTAAAGTCCCCAAAGAGCAAGTCCAACATCGACAAAGACAACATCACCCCGCGCTCATGTAAAGTGACACGCAAGTGGCATGGGAAACTAGTTGGAAACGACCTACTCCCCACCCAAACGCCCGACACACTCCCAGTAACCTGATACCTTAATGATAATTGCGATTCTGAGTTTCAAATCGAATTTCGCATCGTACGTTGTATTTTGTTTCGTGAATTAGCTGTGGTGTATTTATTCAATTAGCCAGTTTTCGGGTACGAATGTGAATGGGGGAAAGGGAAGGTGGGGCGGGATAAAGTGGGGCAAGACCTACGCTGGAAAGTTTTATCACTAATTCGATTGCGCCGGCCCAATTTGCCGAATTTATAACTCGCTTAGAAGAATAATTCGTTTTGGTTGCTGTTAATAAGTTATTTGTTTTCGCTGTGTGAGTCTTTCCCTCGCTTTGTCTAGATGTGTGTGAGAAATGAAATGGTAATGGCAATGAAAGTTAATATTTCAATTTTTAATTAGTCTTGTTATATTAGGGATTTCGGTTGACATTCGACGTCTTATTCTCATCTTATATAAATATATATACCGGGTGGTCCGTAATTTCCACAAAACCTACTACCTTAATAAGCATTGAAAATGACAAACATTTTCAAAATTAACTTTTGGTAGCTAGTACTTAAGTAAAGAAGTAGGACCCTTCAAAGTTTTAAAATAAAATTTGAAATTTCTTAATAATTTTGAACTTGTCGTTCCTTAAAGGATTAAACCTACTATGTCAGCTATTTTATTAATGTCAAATTGGCCATTTTAAATATAGTTTTCTTTTTGTGTTTATAAGCGTCTCATTTGAATGACGTAAAGGACATTTTCAAGTATATTTTTATCGTTGACTTTATAGTGGTTTTGATATCACTCAATATGTGTCATTTCTTTTACAGCGTCCATATTTTTTTAGCAATTGTTGGCTTTACAAAATTCATGTCAAAACTTGTGTGTTCATCTAAATTCTGTAAACCAGTTAAAATAATTCTGTTGGATTGGGCTTGTCGAAGTCGAATAAAAACATTCTATGAATTATTCTTGAGTTACTAATTGCCTACTCGGTATAAAATATAACAAGTAAAATTGTTTACCCTACACAGGGTGGGATAAATGTCACGCTACCATTATACTTATTGATAACTTTTAAAAGGAACAAGACAGAATTTTTCTATAGTATGTTTATTTCGTCTTTAAGTTTTGTATTAATTATTTTTTGGAAATAGTGTTAATCATTAGCAGCGATGCAACTTGGTGCTCTTGTTAAAATATTTTTCATAACTTTTGTCGACATATCTGGTGTTAAATCAGCGGTTTCAGCACGGTTGTTGTCTTTGTGTGGTTTATGGGTTATTTATATAAAACTTTTCCTTTAAATATCCTCATAAAAAGCTATCAAATAGAGATCTAGGCGGTCACAATAAATCACCATTTCGAGAAATTAAACGATTAGGGAAAATGTTCTTCAAAATATTAATTGTTTTACTTGATGTGTGTCGTAGCATCATCTTACTGGAATTACATATTCTCCAGTCCTTACTCTGCCAATTGAGGCACCAAAAAGTATTGAATCATGTGCCTCTAGCATGCATTGTTTGCTATAGGTCCACTGATTGTAGCTGTAGATTGTGATTGTTGCTAAATTTCCACTATAGTCTTTAAAAAAATACGGTTCAATGATATTTTGAGTATGAATGTGCATCACACTGCAACTGTAACTGGATGTAATGACATTTGATGAATGTGGCGCAGATTCTCTCTTACTCAGACCCGTCTATTATGTTTATTCAGTTAACCACTTAAATGAAAATGAGCTTCATCCCTCATTATTAATTTTACATGAAAATTGTCAATTTGATTGAAGTAACTGGTTTATGATATTCTTATAGTATTAAAATCACTTATTATTATCTATTTTGGTTTAGAAAGTGAATTTCTGTCACCTCCCCTCCCAGATTCCGTGGGGCAGCCCTCTTTGTAGGGGTGTAATTTACCCACCTGGGGACCAAATAATTTTTTTTCGATATTTGCTTGTAAATATTGTTTTAGCCATAATCTGCCTCGCTGGCCAGACGGGTTGGACGGGTTGGCAAGGATATAGGTAGGATAAAATATGGTGTAGTTAGGACATGTTTCCTCCCTGATTTGGGAAGTGGGAGAGATATATCGTGTGCAGGGTTGCGTGGCTGTGTAGACCTGCCCTCTATCGGGTTCATAGAAGGGTGTCAACTACCCACCCCTCTGCCGGTTTATTTGGAGAGAAAAAATTTCAACCAGTGCGTCCTTCCAGTTCTCCCATATGGTGCAAAGACTTCAATAGTGACAAACCAGATAACTAGAAAGATACGGGTGACATAATTAGCAATGGAACGGACAATGCTGGGAGTTTCTCTCAGAGATCGAATACTAAATACCGAAATACGTAAATGAACGAAAGTGATTAATGCCGTAGAAAGAATAGCGATGTTGAAGTTGAAGAACGAACTGGGCGAGTCATGTTACGAGAGCGGTTGGTGACAGGAAGACAAAACGAATCCTCGAATGAAGACCAAGATCGGAAGTCTTCAAATACAGAGGACGTCCGCCCACTAGATGGACTGATGATTTAAAACGCATCAAAAGAAACTGGACGTAGATGCTGTAGGACCCAATACAATGGAAACTCTTGAGGGAGGCATACGCCCAGCAGTGGACATCAATGGGCTGATGATGGATGGGTGGATGGATTATTGTCAGTAGATAACAAATCTTGAACAATTTGCCTTACAATGAAACGTGTTCAAGTCACTTCTCAAAACTTATTGTAAACTGCGTGGAAAAATTCTCAATTGTGCACTATGTCATCGAATCGGCGTTTCTGAAGACTCTTCCACACCTTGTTCTACACATGCAATATTTTCAGTTGTAATAATTTTTTTTATCCAAATGAAAATTACAACATTTCATCGCATTCTTTTAGCCTTTATTTAGCCATAATAAAACTTGCACAGCTGCACTGCACAACAGCCAAACCCAAACTGCCACAAAAACAAAGTGCCAACACAAAATAGCAACGTGGCACTTGCCCTACCCAGTATTAATGAAATATATAATTGTATATATTAAATAAATATGTATAAGTTGAAAACGCATATATATTTTAAAATATAAACCAAAACTAAATACTTCATAAGTAACATCTGAGATCTAACTCCGTCGTACATTCTCACCCTAAAACCCCCTCGCTTCAACTCCGCTTCATCCACACAACGACTAATGAGATTCCGACGATGACAAAGAAAAAAATAGAGAGTGAAATACAATTAAGAGTATCTTATTGTTTGGTTTAGGTTCGGTGTATGAAGTACGGATATTTAGCTAAAATAATAAACAAAGAGGAACACGTGCTGTTGTTGTCCAATTAGTATGACAGTTTAAAGTGTTCTGTCGCGAACATCACGTCCCTTTTTTTGAGGCTCTTCATGTCTCTCGATTCGGAACCGAAGGGCCCACTAGAACGAGACCGTTGGTGTTTTGAATTGTTACCGAGCTACAACTTAGAAACATTGTTCTTGTTTTTGTTTTCCGAAGAAATATGATGAAAACTGAAGTCCGAAATATATCTTAGATTTTAGCCCATAATTTTGTATTGCGGTAGAGAAACGGGCCACCTACATAATATTTGTCGGATCATAACATTAGTAACCATGAATTAGTGGACTAGAGTACAATTTGCGTTCGCTATTAAGGCATATTACAAAGATAAATATTGTATTTTGAAGATTCTACCGTTATTTTGTACCCAATTCAATATTAACCGTGATGATCCGGTATCGATTGGTCAGGCTGTCAAAATATAGATTTAGAGCTTTGAAGAAACAAGTTCTACACTAAATAAGATGATTCCAGGTAGAGAAAGAACTGTAGGTATGCCTGTAGATAATGAAAGAGTCAGAACCGCGGATACATAATCGAGCAGGAATATACGACATATTTTACATTAAGAATTATATGCATTGAGGAAGCAAGATCACGTTTTCTCCTCAATTTTCGGCTTTGATCCAAAATGAAAAATTTATTCACAATTGGTTTATGCCAGTTGAAGCATATTTTTACCTTTTGTGTTTTGGGAATAAACAGGATTTTCGATACTGGTCTGACGACTGTCCTTGTCAATTGCATGAGAAATACTTACCCAGTACAAAAGTCAAAGTGTGGTGTGCATTATCATTTTTTATTGGTCTTTACTCCAAAGATATCAATAAAAATACAACTACTATTACATCGTCCCTGATTTTTTTAAGATAGGGCCAATGTACACGTTTCTAGGATATCATTAAATAAATCTGTTAGATAGTTGTTTTCTAATCATGACATTTACATATATGGATATATTCTCGGAACAACCAGATGGCCAGATTACCGTTAAATCTGAGAAGAATTTTTATCATTAATAATCCAAATTACTGTAAAAATGTTGCGTCGCGTAATGAGAAATGCACTGTTGAGATTGGACGAGTATTTATGAAGAGTTGGGACAACCTATATGCAGTAAATACATACAATTAAAACATGTAGTTTCGCAAAAAATTATCACTGATAAAAAATTTATTCTCTAGAGTAAAGGTCTCCAAACTACGGCCCGCAGACCAAGTCATGCCCACCAGTGTCACCAATCCGGCCCGAGACTAGCGAATTTAAAAAGCATACGCAAGCATACGTTTACGGCACGTACTCGGCGACTCGTTTAGAAATTATAGATAATGGCAGAAAAATTAAAACCGTTTTGATCCTTGGAACTTAGTGGAGTAATCAGTATGGCTCTAAGGCTGGAAAGTTTGGCGACCCCTGCTCTAGAGCAACGTTAGTGGAAAGATTGCCCCTTATAATTTGAGCTAAATTATTAAAACTATTTGACAAAGCAAGGTATTTGATTCTGCAAAGAACTACTGAATATTAACTAAATTGAATGAAGCAATCGACAGACTGGCACTGGTATTTTATCAGCCTTAAACTTATTTGGTTATAGGCCTCCTGTTCGTTCTTCCAACTTCCTCCATCTTGAACAATTTGTACCGATCTTGCTCCAGCTTGTTTCTTAAGGTCCTCTGTTCTTCTCATTTAAGATCTTCCTGTTTTTCTTTTTTGTTCCTATGGTCTCCATTATAAGATCATTTTATTTATTCTTTCACAGTGGTCGGTAAATTTCCAGTTAAGTTTGGCTATTTAACTAAAACGTCATTTACTTTGTTCACCATTTCTTCCATCTGTCAGTTTGACGTTTAGCATTTGCCTTTCCACTGATCTTTGTGGCTTCGCTACTTTAACAATGTTATTTGTTATGAATGTCCAAGTTTGTAATGTAATAGGAAACACGCACTGGTCGAAAGATTTTAGGTATTGGGGATATTTGTTAAATTTTAAGATGTACGACACTTTTACGAATGCCACCCATGCAAATTGTATCCTTCACTTTATCGCCTTAATTTCGACATCTTTATTTAGTTTTATAAATTGATTTAAGCACATGTATTCTGTGATTTGTTTAATATGCGACTATGATGGTTAGCTTTAGATAAGACATAGTGTGTCCAATTTTGCTTGTATTATCCCCAGTTACCTTGTATCTGTTTTGAATATTTTAAGACTTTTTAACACGTTGTCTGATAGATGCTCATCATGAATTATTTAGTTTTTACAGTATAACTTTTTGATACCCACCACTAGTTAAACCATTGTAAACGCATCTATTAATTCATTACTAACATAAAGGCGCCATAAAAGGGATTTTTTTGCCAGATTATTACTATATTAAAAAAAAAAATAAACAAGACAAATTTTAATTATGATGTTCTTTAAAACACTATTCTATGCATAATAGACGCTTCTCTTCATATACTGGACAAAAATATTGTGATCTCGGCGTTTGTTTTGGGTGATGCTAACACGACAGACCCTCCTTGTTGGTCACAATTTTTTTTTATGTGGGAGGTATATTCTTCAAGAAGTGAAATTATTTTTTTTTTAACTGAGGTAGCCGATACTTGATAGAAATTCATTTTAAATAAATAAGCAAAGATTAATATCTAAAAATGTCCACTATATTTTATAAGTATCCATTCTATCCAATTCCATTTATTTTATAAATATAGTATAACTTTATAGATGCATATTTATTTAAAGTGAAATTCAATTTCTTTCAATCCTTTATAGCTTTTTGGCATGTTATTCCCAATTAGATGTGTGGTCAATAGTTCTCTAAATTTTAAAGATTTAATGTTACTTTTTCCTGCTTTACGAAAAAGTAAATGTGCATTGCGTTATGTATATTTCACTAATGTGTACAGGTATTTTTTTCGTCCACTTAATTGTTTATTTCAAAACGCTGTAGTAGCTCAGCATCTGATCCGACTAGTCAATAGCTGTCATTCCAGCATTGTAATCCTTAATTATATTTGGTTTTTAGGTAACTTTTCCGTTTCTGTTTCTAACTTCGAGCATTTTCACTTTATGTATGTTCGATATTGTAACACACAACCACAAATTTATTTCTTTGCCATCTGCACTGTCCGTTTTTTAGGTTGTTGCCACTATTTCTTTTGAATTTCTTTTGCGGTTATTGCGGAAAATGCAACAAATATAGGTTTCTCTAGATGACATATTCTTTGTAAGTGTAAGAGAATTGTAAACATTGATATACAAACAATTTTTATAATTCACTACATATACCCCTTATCTAAAAAAAACATTCAACTGTAGAACTACTTTAAAATCGTGTCTATCTTTGTGAGCAATAATTTATGATTTACCGCAATAAATTTGAATTTTCAAAACCATTCTATGGGATTCGCACAACTCGTACAGTTTTACTGAAGAATAGCCTTCCACGCTGCAATACCAACTGATGAGCCGTAAACGGGAATGAATACGATCACGCCACCACGAATGTTCGTGCTGCGAAATTATAAGTTATATCCAGTTCGGAGATGCTCGACCATGAGATAATTGGAAAGCATTTCTTGCATATAAACAATTATAACCAAAGTCAAAATATAAAAATTAATATGTTAGTTTAATTCTATATAATAAATGTTTTAAAAAATGTTGGCGTCTAGGACAGATCTCCTCAAAATTAGCTTGGCAGTTAACGTGTTAATGGCTAGAATAAAACCTGACTGAACAACTTAGCGATTTTTGATTATCGAATCTTGTAATTACTTACTAGCGTTATAAATGATTTAAATTAGAAGTTCACAGCCTTTTCTGGGCCACTGCCCTCTTTATAAGAAAAAAAAAATTTCCATAATAGTTATAGTCCCTCTTCCATAATAGTTAGTTATATTTAAATATTATAATTTTCTTTATTTAACTTTCAATTAAAAGTTTCTGTACTATTGCCCCCAATTCAGGGTAGAGGGCTGGTATTGATTTTTAAAGCTAGGATTCTTGGTATCCTTTTCAGAATTTTACTTTTAGTTCTACGTTAGTTGTGAGTTCTCGAGTTTCTATTCTAAATTTAATGATTCTGCTGTATCTGCATTTGCGAAAGGATCTAAAACCTTACTCGGTACGTTCATATTTAAAATATCTTCGAATCGCTCCGTAAAATCAGCATGAAGAGCGTCCAAGTGTTGGCAGTAAGTAAGTAAATTATATTAAATATTAAAGGGAAATTTGCAAGTCTTTAAGTAATCGCATAGTGATATTTCAACATCTTTTTATTCGTCATTATGATTTGAACGTCAAGCCATTTCATTTATTCTTCTTTGCACTGAATTACTACTCAGAGGAATTTTCCTGATGATATCTGACGATGTCTTATGATGAAGATCATTTTTATTACCTCTTTGATTATCGGCAAGGTTAATTCCTAGCTAATTGTTTTCCGCTTTTGCGATTAACAATGAAATATTATATGAAGCTCGTAGTCTATCATCTTGTTTAGATGATGATGTAAAAAGGTTCGATATAGTTGGCTGTTTTAAATATTTCTTTATCAGTCCTGGAAAACAGGATAAATCTTTGTCCTTTTTATCAGAATGCATTTCACTCAAATGCTCTTGTAGCCTAGAAGGCTTTATGGTTTCATTTGAAAAACTTTTTGGCAAATTAAACATATAGGTTCATAGGAGAGTGCGTAAACCCAAATTTTAAATATTCAATACTGTATTGCCGACATTTCTTCTTAGGTTTAGGCATTTTGAAATACACAATTTGTCGTAGTTTCGATAAATTTTCTTTCCAACACGTTTATATATAGTTGTAAAAATAACGACTAGAATGACTTATGACTCAGTAATCACTTATCACTCACGAATATGGATTATTCACGAAGCACATAAAAATAATAAGACAGCCTATTTCAAGATATATCTGAGATTTGATAGATCTTAGATAGATCTGAGATACTTCTAGAGCTATCTCTGCCTTTTATAGATTTGATTTCATGCACGCATCAACTTTCTCTGAAAACAAGTCATTAAAAATATTAAACAAGTCATTATAAAGACTTGTCGCCGACAATACTTAACCGAATTAGGTATACGTATACCTAATGCTAATTTAAATTCTTTTAATGCTTATTTACGCAATAATAATAATAAGATACAAATTTTTAGATAGCTAGATAAAATATGTATTTATAAAAACAGTAGGTATTTTCAAAGTATTTTATCATATTAATTTTCTTAACAGGAAAAACGCCACGACCGCCCTTCTTTCTAAACGTCGCTTCTGGACCTGCTACCGCTCCCATTGAAGACTCCGGCGCCAAGTGGCAGTACCGCCCCCTTTCGGGATAATATATACCGGCGCCTATAATTTAAATGAATGTCTTAATAGCAGATAGAAGTTAATAAACTGCATTTAGATAAAATTTGTTTTATATTAATATTTATTTACATAAAGATTTAAGTTAAAAAGCAGTATAAATAGTTTTAGTCGAAAAATGTTGCAAATTAGGTAATGTACCCGTTAAGGATCAGTATGCCCTTCTAAAAGCCTTCACGCGAATTATTTTAACTGGATAAAACATGCTAAGAGTCTCCGGCCGACAGCAAGACACAGATTAGAGCCAATTTACGTTAGTCGACACGACCGTGCCGTGCCGACAAACATGTTAAGTCCCGTTAAGAGAGCACTTTTATCGTTAAACGGTCATGTTGATGCGCGTAACTTCGTTAAAACCCTTCCGATGCTAAGATGACGACTTTAAAACGTCGCTACGGCTTTCTACCGCCTTTCTGGGGGCCCGCACAGTTACATGCTCCCCTTCCCCTTTCTAAAAAGTGGAAAATTCCATTAGGCCAGCGAAAAATGACGTCTGCTCAACTCTGAATATGCGCGAGCGATTTTGTTTAAGTTTTAGAGGCTAATTATTAAGTCCTGATGCGAAATGGGACTTTAAAACTTCGCTAAATGGATAATTTGTCGTTGAAGTGGCGTTCTAAGAAGAACAGAATAAATTCTTCTTGATGGTTTTATTAAAAACAGTATTAATTTTTTACCAATTTGCCATCCTATATGTATTGATGTAAGTTAATTTTAAATATATACGCTATTTGGATTGCTTATAATAAAACAAAATGATATTGTACGCCAAAAACTAATTGTTATTTAATTTTACCATACTTGCTACACTTTAGACTATGTTGACTTTAGAGTTAGTCAAAGTCAGAGTTAGTCAGAGTTCAAGAGCGTGAACTTGGAAAGATAAATAAACAAATTTGTTTTAACATGAGATATATCCTACTTTCAACTGAATAAAAAAATCAGTCTCGTTACTCTATTTATACACCTCACATTAGGTTTCGTAGCAACAATCGTTTTTCGGGGTGGGACTGCTGACCCACGCCCAAGGTAAAGAAGGTTACGGTCAGTCAAAAAAAGGGGAGTATGAAGAGTTGCCAATACTACCAAAAGACTTTCCTCGTACTCTGCTGAAGTTCGGACAGGAACTCAATGATACACCACAAGCCATTTCTAAATATTTACACAAGCTAGGGAATTTTTTTATAAAGATAATAAAAAAGCCGATAATAAATAATATCATATAGCTTAGAGATAATAAAAATTATCGATTTGATATTGTGTCGTTGTTTTGGAAGCATAGGAAGCACTACCAAAAGTTTTATACTGCTAGAGTTCGGACATGAACTCGGTGTTACACCACAAGCCGTTTCAAAACAGTTATACAGCTAGGGAAGATTCAAATAGAGATTTATCCGGTCTGCTATGTATGTACAGCTCAGTTTAGTGACCTGTAACGCAAAGTAGAGTCTCCACGATAATCCAAAGAGGCGAAAATCGTGGAACAATACTAGAGAGCCCTCAGCCAAGTAATACAACACCAAATATCTACTCCGTATCGCTGTGTATATGGTCGGATCAACTAGGCGTCTGGCATTATGTGTTGTTCCAGTCTGATCAAACGGTCACTGCTCACCGGTATCAACAGCAACTGATTCGTGTTAGTGACGTACGGGAGGAAACAAGTCTTATACTCAATTCTTCTATTGGAACATTCGGTGCGAAACACTATAAACTCGAAGAGATTGACTACTAAACACCAAATCACTTTTTTAAACTTCTCGACACCTGTTTCGTTAACCATGTTAAGATGATTTAATCATCTCCTAATCAAATCTCTTCGAGTTAAGTCTTATACTGGCAATGATAGAATAGAAGTTATTTTGCTTCAGGGCAACGCACGGCCACAACGATCACCGAATTGGACTGGGAGATTTTATCGCACCTGGCATATTCTCTAGGTTTGACTCCTTCAGATTTTCATTTTTTCCGATCCCTCGAATATTACTTAGTTGAAAAACGCTTCATATCTCTTGAGGAAGTCGACAAAAATTGTTTTCAAACATTAATGCCATTGAATGATATTTCACATAAAATAAAGATTTTCAAGGCATCTAATTTGCTTGTTGTTTTATTTGAATTTAAAGTTCAGATGCACTATCGCTTGTAAATAATTGTGAAATTTCCCTCGCTCATCCCTTTCCTGATATTCTCAATCCAGAATTTTCTGGGTGTATCCCTAGTAAGAGTTCTCAAGACTCTGATCTCTTTAACGCGGCCATTTATTAGTCTATCTTACCTTGATACTTTTCAAGCCCATCTTAAAATCAAGTTCATTTCAAGTGCCTATTCTTCTTTTGTTTACTTGGTTCCATCTCCATGCTTCAAACCCACACAATACTATATTTTACAATACCATAATAAAGTATATATACATTTTCACTAACATAATTATATTTTTCACCCCACTGATCATATATATACATTTCCATTGGATATGCAAGACATTTTGTACCGATTTATTTTTTAATTTGTTGCTTAAGAATAATTTTGTACTTGTTTCGAATTTTAATATTACGTACAGTCTTACTAAACCAAAGCTGAGTTAATTTATAGTGAGTTTATATTTATACGAGTCAGCTCTGACTTTTAGCGTCTGGCGTTTTAGTAAACATTTCTATTTGATTAACTGTGTCTTTCTTTGGGTTTATACAATATATATTTGAATAATTCAAAGCATATCAGCAATTTATCTTCTATATATACATTTACTACTAGTTTATCAAAACCATCCTATTCTGAACGCGTCCGATAAAAGTAAAAAATTACAAAAATGGACAACACAAGACAATGTCCATTAAACGACGGTAATTCGACACCAGAAACGGACGTCCAGGGACGACGCGAGATGGCCGTTGCTCACGTGACCTCACTCCACATCTCCGTTCAAATCCAATTTCAGCCCAACAGTTCCGTCCGATACTTTTTTGACGTTCGCGGCATTCCAACAGGGTGGTGTTTTATAGTAGAAGGGCGGCTTAGAAAGGGCGGCCGCCATTCGATTACGGCGCGTCAATGTCCGATTGCGCGTCTTGCGGGAACTGACGATTTTGAAATTGGTATCGGGATTCGATACGATATGACCCTTTTTAACGGTTGCTTGGTTTATTGGACGTTGATGGGAGACAGGCGGACGCCTGATTCGAAATATCGAATAAAAAATAAGAAAATTTGACGTGGATGATCCACGTGCCGTACACAATGAAAGAAGAAACTTATTTAATTTTACAAAGAGTCTATTCCTTAAAATAATATATTTATATTCTGTCAATCTTGCAAATGGATCATTGAAAGATTAGTTTGAGTCATGCAATTATTGTTCATAAGCAACTTTAGCTTGAAAAATTGAGATTTCTTCTAATAACACATTTAATATAAGAAATATTTATAGGAAAAAAATATATTTTCGGTGACGTTCAAAAAAATTAATTTAAGGCTAACAAAATCAAAAAATTGATTTTCTATTGGGATAATGTCATTTTAGCACTGAACAAATTTGGAGAATGTTACTTTTGTCGTAAGAGATTTACAATGGAGCAAATAAGCAATACATTTTTTATTTCAACCAAAAAAACACAAGAAAAATAAGCATTAGTTTTCCGAGGTTCAATAATCTCTTCTTGGGGATCCCAGAAATGTTCATTTTGATAATGTAAATGTAATGACGTAATATTTATATATATATATATATATATATATATATATATATATATATATATATATATATATATATATATATATATATATATATATATATATAACGTAATGAGTAATTATTTCTTTGTACTGTTGGGATTTTTTTTCCGCTTATTATTTTTTTTTCTCTTAAAACGAAGAATTGATCAACCATTTGCACAAATTACCACCAAAGTTGAGTTTTTATTTTAGCTTGATAGATAGCAAAGATAACCTAGACAATTTTAGCTATATTAGATGCTTAGTTGCTATTTAGTCATTTATGTTAGTCTATGTTAGTGTTTCTGTAAAAAAAACAAATATCGCGCGGTCATTAAATTCTTTCATTTGAAAGGCAATACGCCTACGCACATTAAAGATGGATGCTGTTTATGGAGACTGTGCACCATCATTTGTCACCGTGAAATTTTGTGCAGCTGAATTTAAACGTGGTCATATCAGCTTGATTGAATTGGCGATGAAGGTTCGGGATGGCTAAAAACTGCAACCACTACCGATAACATTGACAAAATTCACTAAATGGTGCTAAACGACCGTCGAATTAAGGTTAGAGAGATGTTTGTCATGTATTGACTGAAGATTTGGGCATGAAGAAGCTAACCGCACGTTGGGTACAGCGATTGCTTACTCAAGGCCAAAAAGGCATTCGAATGAACATTTCCGAAGCCTTGTTGAAGCAGTTTAAGCGAAATAAGTCGGAGTTTTGGCGTCGATTAATAACTGTAGATGAAACGTGAATACACCACTACCCTTCGGAAATCAAGACACAGTCGAAACAGTGGACTGAAAAAGGCGAATCGACTATGAAAAAGGCGAGGATTGTTCCATCGGCCGGGAAAGTGTTCACGAAGGTGATGTTTTTTAGGGAGTCATGGAATTGTGTTAATTGACTATCTTAAAAAGCAAAAACCAATAACAGGGGCATACTATGCATAATTATTTGACAAGTTGAAGGCAGACATTGCGAAAAAACGGCCGCATCTGAGGAAAAAAAAGTTTTGTTGCACCAAGACAACGCAGTCTCACACTTCAGCGGTCGCCATGGCAAAAATTCACGAATTGCGATTCAAATTTATTAACCACCCACCGCATTCACCAGATCTGACTTCCAGCGACTTTTTTCACTTTCCTAGACTTTCGCTCGGAGAACAGAGATTTTCAGCGAATGAGGAGGCCATTACATTTGTAATATATTACGAATAGGATAAGGTATTGGATTGTTAGGGAATTAGTTATCTGTCCAACAGTAAGAAGTTACTTTTTGGAGTTAATTATTCATTTGGAATTGCCCTTCACCGCGGTAAAATTCTAAATATAGACTTGTCGACTGTTGTACCTCGCCTGGTTGGGAATTTTTGGGGCAAGGGCAATTTTTATGGGATATTACTAATTTTACAACTATTTTACGTTAGTCTTGTAGATTTCAGGTTACTCTAACAGATAGTTAATTTTTAACAAAAGGTGAAGAATATGAGATTTGCAGATTGTATAAACGTATTTGATAATTGTAGTTTTTTTATCGTGATTATATGTAATATTTAAAAAAACAATAAAAGCAATGTTTTTTTTTTAATTTATATATAAATATTATTATATATTTATCAAAATTTGCTGTCATCGATAAGATCATGTCTAGTAATTGAAATAAGGGCAGTAAAAGTTTATACTATTTCAAATTTCACACCTTCATAACAGATAGGGAATTTTTTTGCAAAGGCATTTTCTGAATATTTGTTTAATATACTGAGAAGCAATGAAAAAAAATGTCTAATATATACACTCTTTCTGATTCCAACCAAAAAAATTGCGAGTAAAAGTAAAATTGAGAACTGAGAATGTGCGGATTGAACCTGACATAACACAACAGCCAGTAATATTCTAAGATACTTCAGGAATATAGGTTATAAAGAAACAATATATAATCTATTCAATGTTATGGGTAACTGCAGAGAATAATGAAACAGACACAACTATACAAGCAACATTTAAGAAACATTTTCGAACAAGAGTATGCCAAGTTTCCAAGTTGATTAATAAAGTGAAACTTAAACACTTTTTTATAAGGTATCATTACTTATAAAGTGCTATTGATCAAATATTAGACACTGAACAAATATTGAATTTCTTTATATTTAAATAAAAATAAAGTTTCGTATAGAAAAATTGATTACTTTTAGAAAAATATTCGCAGATTTTTTAAACGCAGTCTAAAATATGTCAGAATATGTCACATATAATCGTCACAAAAATCCATGTCGTTGTTAATTACGGCCGACGGAAGGTAATGAGCTTATTAACATTATAACCATCTCGATGGCCCATATTCATAACATCGTATACGATATTGCAAGCATGAAAAAGCTTTCCACTCAGTGAATCAACCAATCGATCAGACACATTCGAATGAACATTTCTCAAGAGTGTTTAGACCTATTTAAATAGAATTTTGCTGAGCTTTTTCAACGATTTATAGTAGTAGATGAAATATGGATTTACCATTGAATATGGTAAATACTTATTTCATAATATGGATTCACCATTAAATATCAGAGATGAAGCAGAAGTATATACACTCTGCTTCAGAGTTCTGGGTGAGAGCAACTGATGAGTTCTTAAAGAACGAATGCGGTCTTACGATGTGGATAAATTTTTCCTCCTAGAGAGAGAAAAACATTCAAGCTTATCTGATGAGTTCTTAAGGAACGAAACCGGTCTTAAGATGTGTATGAATTTTTTCTCCTAGTAATCAAACGAGACATAGATCGTCTAGTCATACTATCTGTATTGAATAATATAATTAATTATTGTATATTAAAAATAAAGTGCTGTTTCACCACGATAATGTTTTATTTTACTTCCTCTTCCCAAACCTGAAGAAATGGTAAGAAAACGGCTTGTTTTGCAGGAGTTCGCATTATACTGGGGACAATAAAAAGTTGATCTAAATGTATTGGCTTAAATATCTTTTGTTTTCTAAATGTATTGAATTGCAAGGTTGCTACGTTGAAAAATAAAAAAAAATCAAAAATGTGTTTTCTTGGTTGCACAAAGAACTATTAAATATTGTTATAAATATTGCTAAAATCGAACTATTATTCCTAATTGGAGAGCATTTTGTTTGTTTTCTATTTTTTGGAATGAAAACATTCAAAACTTTCAGGACAACCCAATAATATATTTTAAAACCAAAAATATATCTCCCTCCGGAATTAATCCTTTATGGAAGGATTAATTCCGGAAAAGAACTCAAATATTTACTGCGACATCCAGCAATTAATTCGACAAATTCCCCACTGTATCAATAGATTTTCTACATCATCAAAAAATATTTTTTTCTTGCCCCACGGCCAAAGTTATGGCACACCGCAATTATCATTTGTTGAACAAACCGCAACAGATGTTACCCTTTGTACACGGTCACCCCTCAACCTGCTCCTTCGGTTCTTGCCTAAACAACCCCTCCATTGTTCTCCGCTCCTATCCCTTGAATAATAATTATCGATTTGACAAAAGGGTAACTATTAAACCGAAATAATATTGAATTGATTGGTTTTGATAGAGATGTTGCATTTATAAAGGGTTGCAAAATTGATAAAACTCTTTATATATAATCAATATTTATCAATTAAAAGTCCTCAGGAAATATTTGAGTCAAAAGTTATTTCAAAACACTGGCGAGCAAAAAAGTGTTACATCCAATATACATATTTGAAGCAAACTGAATATATACTCACTGTATAGCATATCTTGAACATAATACTAATACACTTTCTACTTGGAAGATGGTTTAAGTTTTCGTAAAATGACGACAGGATTACTGCCTCTATTAGCGTGATTATAGCATTCCGGGGTCTACAGTTATGTGGATATGGATAAGATCTATATATAACCGAGTACTCGAATCCAACTTTATTATTTTAACATTTGTTAGCGGCCGTATACCCTTCTGTGGCTGAAGATTTATTCTAGATGAGATGAGGCGACCACGCCCCATTCGAACTCTCTATTCGACAGTCAAAATGGTTAGGAGCTAGGATGTATGTGTTTCTAGGCTTCAGTCCTTGATACTGATGAACTAGTTGTCTCCATTAGGTTTTGTTGGTGGTAATTACGTCCTATTGGTGACTGGCATTAACACTCTTTAATGTTGCATGGAGAGTATCTTGTAACAAGATTTCCAGGCAGCAAGCAGAAAGGAATCGAATTTTTAGTTTCCGGCTTGCGTACGACCGCTTCGACGACTTCTAGTCCCTAATCCTGGCCAGGGCGATCCAAACGCCATTGGCAGAAAACCCATCATTTTTCCTATGGAGTTAAAAGTAAAAATTCTATTTTTTCTTTTGCTTTCTTTATTAACATTCGAAATTCGCCAGGACTTCAAATAATTTAAGACTACCCTTCTTGTCTTTCTAAATATCAATAAATGCCAAATTTTGCTAGGCAACTTCCTGGGTCAGATAGAGACCCCCGTTTAAGACCTAATGTCTCATGCGCCCCGATAAACGTATTAAGAATTTGTTGAAGCGCACCACGATCATGCGATGTTAGGGCACAGTCATCCGCATACATCAGTTTTGTGATGTAGCGTATTCGGGGTTTGACCGGTCTTCATCAGTTTTATAGCGAATCGCAACGCCTCTATCTTCCATTTTCCTGCCAACGATAATCAACAAGGCCGTCATAAATTTGTTGAAAAAACTTCCAGGGCCATAATACACTCGATACCTGATACCGGAGGCGGTTTCAAAAGTATCTGCCATTTTACTATTATGCGGCACTCTAGCTCTGTATTAATATAAAAGTTTTTACAGATGTTGATGAGCTTCTGCAGAATGCTGAACTTTGCCCTAATCAGCCATAGACAATACCTATTTACTTTATCAAGTCCTTTTGTAATATCAACGAAGGAAATATGCTTATTCTGTTGTTGTGCAATAACTTTTTCTTGCAATTACCGAGGTAGAAACCCATGTTTACGGTTAATTGCTTGCCACTCTTTGTAACAGGAATTAGCTGAAGCGTAGTAATCCGGTGGTCATGATTTTAGCAAGCATTTTATCAGCTACTGCTAAATAGTTACTACTGTTACCAGCTAAAATGAAAAAACGTTGATATTTAATAAACCCAGCATCAGTAGTTTGCATTATTTTAGCAATTGTGAAAGATAATTCAATGCAAAAAAATGAGGTATATGTAAAAAAAGAACAAAAATACATCATTTGCGCATATTAGAGGAACATAATTCTGGCACAGCATCTTTATACATGGTCTTTCAACATGAAATATATTTTTAAATTTTAAATTAAACAAAAAATTTTTTTTATTAGATTTAAAAATGTATAGCGGCCATGGCGGTACCTAAACTGTCCATATGACGACGTAGGTTTAACTCCCGTTCATGGTGAGGCTGTTTAAACTTGCAAGAGAAAGTACACATCAATGGTTAGTGTCCATAGAGAGTGCTGACTGAGGTAATTTTATAGCTGATATGATTTAGGACGAGTTCCTAACTTGAAATAAACCCAATCAGCCAAAAATGTTGTGGTTGTCATGAATTTTAGGAAATAATATTAATTATATTGATTTTTTTTGTGTGAAATTTTAAACCCAAAATGGGTTACCACAATATACCAAATCACTTGTTTTTAATTCAACGCCGTGTGTTTCATTAACCATTTTAGCGTCATCACGAGATGATTCAGTCTCATCTCTCTCATATTCAATCTCAATTTCTTATTTATTCAATCAAGACTTACTCATCTCCTGTTGATGCTAACATGCTTAACAAAATGTGCATCAACAAATTAAAAACAAGTTATTTGGAGTTTTATGATAAATCACATTCAATTTAGAAGTAATATCATTAAAATATCCACATATTGCTTCTCAGAAATGGTCATTTTTTAATTTTTTTTACGTTAAGGTCCGTCTCATTCTTATCTTAGGAACAACACAAACAAATGATTCCTTGGGTTAACATGTAAAACTGTAAATCTCGTCCCCTGTATTTTACCACATCACTAAGAATTAAAAACATATTTCACAGTACAAAGATTTATACATATAACTCTGCAAAATATAAAGATATCACATGAAACTTTTCCAGTCACGAGTGATGAATCCATATTTTTTCATTATTGTTTAATTCACTGAAATAAAACGTTGAAAATATTTGATAAAATGACATCTAATTATTCACATATATTTTATTAGATAATAATTCGAATTCAGAAATCAATTTCTTCATCACAGACAATAATTAAAAATAATATAAATAATAATGAGAATGTAGTATTATTATGAACAAATAACAAATATTATTAAGGAAAACATCTGATCCGAAACATGAATTTAACACCAGTCGAAATCAAATTTCATCGAAAATAACAATAAATGGGATATTAGTAAAGCAGTGTAATTCTAAGCATTTAGCCTTGTCTCGTTCTCATATTCTCAATCGTTCAAAATATTACTAGATGTAACGCCTCAGCATCAAAATGCCTAGGATCAGTCCATGAGGGAGGCTAAGCACGCGTCCTGCTCTCCTGTTGCGATGCGAGGCGGTATCAGGTTACCACCGCCCTTAAAAGGAACAGAGGCAATCGTAGTAATGCGACTTGACTGATGCAACCCTCCACTTTAACCCTCAACTCAGTGGCGTATCCATATAGAATCGAGCAACTCGAGCATATCATTGTAACATACTAATAATGTCTCAATTAATTTTATTAATTATGAAAGCTTAACAGTAGATTTAGTAATATGCTATTGTTGATATAATATTTGGTCTGGTACACTAAATATAAAAAACCGATTTCAACATCAACCACAAGCTTGGTTTTAAAATGTATGCCCTTATGCAACTTTGGTGGTTTTAGCTATTGCATTGTATGAGAGTTTAAGCGTTTAATCTCAATTGCCATTAGAAGCACTTCTTTATTGTGCACAATAAGCCAAGGCATCCTCACCGAAAATGTAGTAATACATTAATATTTTCTTTATACTGTTTTCTTATATTTTCAAAATAAAACAATGGGTTGCGAAAACTGGACACCTGTTCCATTGTTTCATAGCCTACTTACAATGTTTAGTTCGTTGAATTCAGAAAAAAACGCTCTTTCCAACAATGCCAAATTCAAATACTGTTTTCGTTAGAAAAAATCAAGTTAGCCTTGGATTTCAAATATGCGACAAAAAGAAAAATCTAAATATACTCAACAAGGTGGAAATATTTCCTGATCTTGTGTACAAAATTTCATAAAGAAATCTCAAAGCGTTCTCGAAATATTTGACCTTTTCCAAACATAATAGCGACCCTGAATATTATAGATTTAAACAAAAACCATCTGTACTTTTTGATGCAATCTGTATAATAGATATTGAATTATAATTGCAATATTATTATTATTTTTTTATATAAGGAAAAAAAATTATAAAGAAAATATAGCAAGACTTTTGAATTCTATATGACTCTCCCTATCCAAGATGCCACTCCCTTTCTTATTTAGCCATATATACATGCCACACAAAAACGCATGTCTATTCAAATAATCCCCCCAGTTTTTATTGCCTGTATTTTTCCGCCAGTTATCTCCAACGCCATTTATCTTCTTCTGCTTTCCACCTCATGATAAATTTATATTGGGAGCTTTAAAAAAGAAATAAAACTGAATTATATTTGATATTGAAACTTTTTTTTCGTTAAGTAAGAATGTATATTTTCGAATAAGCACTGAATCAGTCATGACATATCCATTCACATTATGTATTTATGTGAAGCTTATGTTATACATTTTGTTATATATTTTCATAAATATTTATTTTTCTCAGAAGTGATGTAGAGTTGTTATTTTTAAATTTTCCTTTTTCATCATCAAAAAATATAGAATAAAAAAAGGTCGGTTTTTTGGATTTGTAAAAATATTTTCCTACTTATATTGTCATTTTAAGAAATATTTGCTCAAATAGATACATTATTTATATTAATATTAAATAATATTAATAATACAGAATTTTAAGAACATTAAATGATGAACTACCAAAAGAGCAAGTGGGATTCAATATAATGGTTATCCAGTGGGTCGTAGAAAGATACAATTAATACATCGTGGCACTGTGTTAGGTTTTTATTATAGGACTATGAAAAGGCGTTTGACTCATTCTCAAAGCAAGCCATAATGGATACATTACTTAGCCAGGGTGTAAACACAGCCTATGTAAACATATTGTAATCCATGTTTGATGAAGCTACAGCGAATTCATATTGAAGTCAGAATGAGACGTATGGCAGGGTGACGCCAGGGTCCAAAAACTTCGGATAACACAAAAGGGAATAGAAAGGAATATTCTTATTATTAAGACATTACGAGATGGAACTGATGGAGGAAATTACTTATTATTAAGACATTACGAGATGGAACAGAAGGACTTGGTCATTGATCAGAGAACGAACGACTATATGTGACATTATCGGAAGAGTAAACGAATAGAAGTAGAGATTGACAAGTCAAGTAGCAAGGCGATGTGTGAACAGGTGGACCAAAACAATCCCGGAATAGATATTACTCGATCGAAAGATCAGCTGAAAACATCCAACACGTAAGGGAAAGTGTTCGCTTTCATGAACGCTTCATGAACATCAATCCAGCAATATCCTGTTGAACTAGAAATAAAGCGACAGTCCGTACAACGCATTTTAAAACAAAATCTCCATATGTATCCATATAAAATCCACATAGTGCAAGAACTAAATTTTAGTGATTTCTTGGAATTAGAATTCAGTCGTGACATCTAAAATTTTATAGATGCACATGAAAATTTCGTCAAGAAATTGTGGATGAGTTTGTCTGATGAGTTTACCTAAATGGATTTCTTAATAAACAAAATTCACGTTTACTGGAACATAGAAAATCTACGACTGATTCATGACAGCTCAGCATAGTGAGAAAGTCACACTGTGGTATCAAATTTCCGCACAAACAATCATTGAACCTTTCATTTTGGAAAATTCGGCAGGGCGAACAGAAATGGGTAAACGCATTACGTGTTACGCAAAAAGCGTGTTATGCAAAAAGGATGGTGCTACAGTCCATACTGCAAAGGATATAAATTTTAATTTAAAATTTATCAGGGGACAAGATACTTTATATATTTTTGCCAACTTTCTGAAAGACTAATTTTAATTCATTTCCATGTCCTTATCCTCCCATGTCCTTATATCCAGATTTTTTTGTTGAAACACTTTCTGCATATTCGTAGTAAATATACGTACAATAGATGATAAGATGGCTAATAGGTGTTTCGGATAATAATGTCTATTTTGCTGACGAGAGATGCGTTGCTAATATATTTGTTGATACAGACTAATGACGTCTATTCCGTTTTGGAGGGTAAACATACACTCTCAATAGCCAGTGCGTTATTATTGACATAGTTTTTCATAGCTTTGAATATATCGAATTATGTACCAGAAAAAGATGTTTTGCGCGGAAGTTTAATAACCTCTTTTCATTTGAAGAAAATGGCTGCTGAAAGTTATCGATTTTTGGGGGAAACTTATCGTGAACAGACTCTAAACCGAAAAACTTGTGAACGATGGTCAAATTTTGAGAAAAAATCGACATTATTAACCGAAACACTTATTATGGTCTCAAAAATGACACGATTATAAATGATGATCTCGGGTGATGATTTTTAACAGGTTAAATGATTATTTTTAACCAAGAGAATAGCATGTCCTGTAATATTGCCATTAGGAGGTGAAAATGCAGTGTCGCTTGTTGCGATTAGTACCTGGATGGATGACCCACCGAGGAGAGACCTAGCTTGAGTACTGCATTTTAACAAGCAAGAGTGAAAAATCCGACAAAGAGTTGCCCGTCCATCATGCCAGATCAAAGCTGGATAAGGTAGGAAAGTATTATATGTTGATCATTCGCCAATTGGTAGACTTTTCGAAATACTTAAGGGGGTTATGCGCAAAAAACCAAGGGTTGATAGCCCGACGGAATTGCTGACCGAGGTTAATCGATAGCTGAATACCGTGGTCTGGAGGCCACGTTAAGCTGTAGGTCCAGTCGCTAAGAGTCTAGTAGCTGATGCGTCTTTAATTATAAGAAAAACTAGATGACATTTATTGATATTCTTAACTTCACCACAAATAAAAAAAAAATGAATTCTTCCTTAATAAAATAATCAGTTAAGTAATTAATAATTTTATATTCTTTAATTGCTATTTACTTATATATTAATGTTTCATAATTCGTTTAATAGTTTGTTTCATACCAGTAAAAAATAATTCATTTTGTCTTCTGACATATATAATGTCTTATATTCATAGTTCATATTCTGTCAGATTTTATAATTTTGTATCTAAAGTCTATTTACTGAAGAAAGACAGTCGACAAAAACAATGAACAACGTGTGATCAGCACGTGATACTTTAACCAGAATCGCTGAGCGCCCCTGCTATTGGCGGAAATCGGTCGAGCCGATTTACACCACCAATGAAAACCTAGATGATCGGCAGGCTGCCGTTCGACAGAAACACAGGGTTGGCGGCAGCAACTCATATTGTTTCAATTATTGAGTTGCATTCGATGTATTAATAATTGTATGATGAAGTTGTCGATATTAGCAATTCCCTGCCCAAAAAGAGGACAGTTCTTAGTGCGGTACTGTAACGATCACGTGCAATATGCGTGAATATGTTTGGGTTTACTTTCTTTCTTCAATAAATAGGCTATAAAATAATATTTATTCCAATATATATATATATATATATATATATATATATATATATATATATATATATATATATATATATATATATATATATATATATTTATTTCTTTATTAAACTAAAAATGTTGAATTTACACTTGTCAAGTAGTTGAAGCAAGTTGCTAAATGATGTTGATAAATAAAAGTTATTTACACAATAGGAGTACATAAATTTAAGTATTTGATTTAGTAACTAGCTTTAGCTACTGTACACAAATAAATTCGGCATAGTGAAACATTTTAGTGGGTTGCTCTGAAAGTTCGTTGGGATTTTTTTACGAAAAATAGAAACAAAGTAAGTACATATTTATTTAGTTTATTATGTAATTGCCATTATTATTTAGAACTTTTGAAATACGTAGTGTTAGGTTGGTTTATAATATTTTTTGCCAAAAATTAGCATCTTTATTGCCAAAACACGTCAACAAATTATTTTCACAAAGCTGAAGCTTTCGTTTTAAAAGATTTCCCGTTTAGATAATTTTGGAGGTAGCCGAATTGATGGTGGACCGACGGTGCGATGACTGGTGAGTAATGTGGATGGGGCAAACCATCCCACTTAAAGCTCAACAGTTTTTGCCGGGTCCTGATTGAAATGTGTGGTTTTGCATTATAATAATGAAACAAGACCCCTTTCCTGTTTGCTAATTATGGCCGTTTTTCTTCAAATACTGCGATCAGCCAATCTAATGGGAAACTTGCATGTTTTTTTTTAAATATTTTAATCATTAAATTATAAAAAAATATACAATAGATTTAAATATTTCATTGGAAATCGATTTAGTTTTTTTTTAATTTTAAATTAATTATATTAATTTTTTAAACATTGTCATGACTTTAAAGCACGTTGCAACACCGGCCCGTTGTGGCGCTGCCTAGTTCTGAATAACTTAAATACGCTTTGAACAAAAAATCTATATATATATATATATATATATATATATATATATATATATATATATATATATATATATATAAAATGAAGTATATAAAACATATTTATGCTGTCAAATATATATAAGCCAAATATTTTATATTTAAATTATAATTACCTGTGAATTGAATGTGAATATTGTTACTGATGTAATCAAAATCAACAACAGGAAAATTTTGTAAAGTTTCTTTCAAATAACCAGGATCAATGGACATAATTAAATAATATAAATAATATTATTACGTGTGTCGAGCGGTGTTGTGACGTCACAAAATCAAAAATCTTTTTATTTTATAAAAAAACTAATGAATAATTATAAAAAAAATAATGCTGAAATTTATTTTATTTCAAAAATCGATTAGCACTCAATTTCGAAAATATAAAATCAATGCAAGTTCCCCATTGTGAATAGTTGAGGTCGGTGTTGATGATTTAGTTGCGTGGAAGAAGTTCAAAGTGTATGGGTTTTTTCCAATTCCAGCAAAGGCAAAGCAAAATCGAATGAGGGCAGTCTTTCGCCATATTAAAAAACGCTGACCTTGGGAACCCTCCTTGATTTTTTTTCGTTGCACATTGTTGTACACAATCCACTTATATAACTGGTCACCATCCACTTTAGAAATGCAGCATCACCATTTTTTTTTTCAGCAAAAGATCGAACGAAGAACTTCGGCCCAGCATATTTCGTTCAGTAAGTTCATGAGGAACCTACACATTGTATGGACAGACGTGTCCATTTTGTTTTCAGATGGCGAAGAATGGTCGATTTGCCAATATTTAACTTAACTTTTATCTTACAGACCTTGTTGCGTGGATCTTCGGCTATACAGCCTTTATTTCATAGACAATAGTGCGTGAAGAACGGCCAGAGCGATAAGGGCCTTCCAGGTCAAAATCTCCGCCCCTGAACCCACCAAACCACTTTTGAGTCGTGGTCTCTCCAACAGAATCCTCTCGGTAAACGGCAAAAATCTGGTTTTTTGTTTGGGGAGCGTTCTTGCTCTTCTAAATAAAAGTGATGTAACTGTGATGTAAACGCAAGTTATCGATCCACACTTTCAAATTGAATCAACTAGACTAACTGAGGGTAAATCAAAGCGTACATAAACGTAAACATTCTAATTACCACAGGAATTAGTAATATATAAATTGAGGAAAAAAGTATTTTTCCCCCATAGCAATGTAAATAATCCCAGAAATCTCTTTACACTGAAATCAGGCATATATGTTTAATTTTTCTATTTCAATTCATTTCATTCGTCTATAGTCAATTATCACCGGCAAAAGCAATTTCTAGCGTATCCAAGCTAATCGCATTTAACACCCAATTTCGCCACCGCTCCAAATCAAACAACAACAAATTTTCTGCTCCAACAATCATAGAAAGCCAATTCCGAGTGCGCGTATATAAATAAGGGCTTAATTATGGGCACCCCCGACCAGAGCCGAATGCACGCAGCGAGCCGCGGTGCGATTCTCATTTGTCTCTAACGAGCGACTAACGAGAGCGCAAGCAGCGACACTCGGCGACCATTGTATGACCTGAGGGTGCTTATTCTATTAGTATATCGGCCTGCTTCACACCCTCCAGTCTCGAACGTGAATGGATCGAGGAGGCGTTTTGTTTGGCGATTGTTTGTGATTTTCGTATGACGATTGTTCAGTATTAGTTGGCGACGGCCCTTAAAATTATCGATCCATGGTAATTTTTATTATAATCACACCTATTTACTGCTTTTCGTTTTTTATTTATTCGGCCATTTATCATAACATTTTTGTTTTTTAAAGAAATATATGTTGGATGCGAATAATAATAATGGCTATCAACTCGATCCGAATATGACCTTAACCATAGCTACTAAGTTTTCTGAGCCATTGTTGAAGAATTATGAGTTTTAGACTGGCTTATATAACCCAGTTTTGTCTTCATGGCTTTCCCTATGCCGGGTATTTAAGGTCAGGATACAGAACTGATGCACGCGATCAAGGCTTTTCTTCTGTCAGTTGCCATTTCCCCATTCAGACACGCTTGATATAGAGTTATTTCGAAACAATTTTATGACGTCTTTGTATCTTCTTTTTAGGCCTCCCACACTTCGTTTCTTGTTCTTTAATACCGCATAAAGGATTTGCGTCGGTATCCTATTGTCCTGCATCTGTTAGCAATGACTTAATCATCTGAGCTGTGCTTGTATGATTTGGAATTCTATATTCACACTATTGGCTCTTTCAAGTACCTCCACATTGTCCTGATAGTCCCGCCATTTTATCTTCAAGATCACCCTTGATGAATGTTCTTTTATTTATTCCCCAGAACCCAAAATTCAGCTCCATACAGAAGGTTGGGGAATGGGAATTATGATGGTACTGTAAATACTGATTTTTGTGTGTAGCTTTAGTCTCGGTTATTAACACCCTTCTCATTAGACGTCCAAAATTGACATCGGCACACTTTATTCTATTTATAACCTCTTTTTGCAGGTCGGTAGAACAGGAAATTTGACTTCCTTGAATTTGAATAAGGGAAGCATGCTACTTCTTCCAGTGGTTAATCATTTACAATAATATCAGCTGACTTTATTGACTCTTATTAGGAGCTGTTTGTTATATGTTCGTTTTTTGTTCATTAAATTTAAGTTAGCTGTTTTCAAGGCTATCGTATAATGCTCTACAAGCGCAGACTTATTCGCAAACTGCAGCTCTACGATGCTAACCTCCTTTTTTTTTATTTGGCTTTAAGTCGTGCCAGGATAAGTAGGTCTACACCCATTCTATATGATAGTTTGGATTGATTGAGCGGTTGACTCTTGATGAAACATAATAACAATGAAGGGTTTTGCCGAACATTGTTTAGACTAGAACCATTTTTCACCAATAATACCAAATTAATACATAGCCGCAGTAAAAGTTGGCTGTTAAATTTCTTTTCCGAAATTAAAAAAGCCATATACGACAGTAAAAACCAAACAAACACCCAGCTAGACTTCGGAAATACCCCAATTATTTAAAGTGTAATAAATTTAACGACACAAAAAAAAAACGACCTCCATTAGACAGCAACTTGAAATTTTAGTTTAATTTATGTATAATTCTCTTTGAGAATGGTTGCGAGGCCGAAACATGTCAGACAATATCTTGAATATATTGTGAAACAAATTTCAAGTGTTTTAATTGTTATCATCATTCTATATGATATCTCAACTGAATGTGGTAATCTGCTGCTGACATGATGCAGGACAGCGGCAACTAACACAAGAAAAAGCGTCGGCGCGACACAGTCCTGCTTAACACCGGTCTTAATCTCAAAAAGCTCAATTTCGCAAATTTGGGTCAGAACTTTTGCATTCATGTTATTGCGCAAAAGTGTAGTGATGTGCACCAACGTAGGTGGGTATCCTACGATATCCAACTTCTATCTTACGTTTCTTTCAACGGAATTAAACTTCTTTGTCAGACCTACAAAGACTACGAATAAACTTTAATTTTATTCTCGGTATTTTTCTTGCACTTGTAGAGAGAGAGAAAGTCATATCTGGTGTTCCACGACCTGTTCTGAATGCGAATAATATTATTATGATCAAATATGAATAATACTATTATGATTAAATATAAAGTGACTTTTTATATAAAGTAACAATAAAACACAATGTGAAAGAAATCACTTCAACTCAGTTTTAAATCACTTACACACAACTACATTATCGAGGCGCTTGAAAAGATTTTTTTAAACGTCTCAATGATGTAGTTGTAGTTGAAAGCTGAAGTACTTTCTTTATATATATATATATATATATATATATATATATATATATATATATATATATATATATATATATATATATATATATATATATATATATATATATTCAATACATTAACATTAATTGTTTTGCTACAATCTTCGATGTTCTTTTCAATGGACAATACAGCGGTAATCGAAGAAAATAGTTAACATGGCTTTAGTTAATCTTTAGCAGAATACTCGCTTCATTATTGAGCTATTTCTGGGTCATATGCATAGATCCACGTCTCATCACTCGTCAATGTCGTCATCTCAAGAAATCATCAACCCGTCGATATTAAAAAAAAAAACAGTGTTTTCAGAACAAGGTGAGAAGTCACAATAGACAAGCCTGAATTGTTCTTCAAAATTGATCACATTGATCTAAATGGCATTCCATCAATATCTACATTGTAACTAATACTTAATAAGTGATTACTCAGAACAAGATCCTTGATTTTGGGAGTGTTTTCTGCATTGGTTGGCGTAGAACATCTTCCTGAACGAATCATCTCTTCCTGATGCCTTCTTGACGTCTTCCTGAACGTCAGCTTCAACTTCTTCTCTACCATCAGAGTTTACCTAAAGAGTTTACCTAGAGACTACCTAAAGAGTTTACCTTGAGACTACCTAAAGAGTTTATACCCCACAAGGAATATAAACATTATACATATTGCATCATTTCCGTAACAATTTCTTACTACTTTTTAATCATAAAAAGTTTCGTCAGTGAATTGTTTTTTCAGTAAATTGGTCAATTTTAAACAATCGCTGACAAACATTTTGACAATTACAAAAGACTCTGATAAAGTACATCAAACGTAAAGAATAGGAGAAAACGAATTGTTTAATAACTGAAGAGTTTGAGTCGGGAAAACAAAGCAAACGGTACAAGAATAAAGCGAGCGAATGGTTGAGGAGGGTGTGAGGCATGACGAGTGTAATTGTGTCCAGAGAGGCTCATTAACCCGCACTAATTGCTGTTGCAATCTAATACAGGGCCCAGTGAGAACACCTTGCGATGGCCTCAGGGGCATAGCGAGCTAACATCTCCCGGAGATATGGGATATTTACGAGATTTGTTGGCTTTTGCGTGCTTAGGGGTATTTTTTCCTGTTAATTATTTCTGGTACTTGATATTGTTAAGTGGAATATGTTATGTCGAATGCTTACATGTAATTATAATTCAATATTTTGTATAACGCGAAAGCTCATAATATTAAAACTTGTAAAACTGATAAATCATTAAATTTATTCAAATTTTAATATACAGGGGTAATATACAGGTAGTCCAAGTAGCACACTTAACCTTTAAGGTATTCCCATAAAAAACATTAGAGGGAAGTCCGGGCTTCAGGGGGCCTCTCCTCTCTGAGAAATCTATTTTTTCGGAAAAAACGCCTGAATGACGGGCAAAGAGAGATTGAAAGTGTGACAGGTTGGGATTAAGTGTCCTGAGTGTATTCTTCAAATTCTTGAAGAGCAAGGGTGAACAAAGTTAGAAGCATGTCAACATAACGCTCAGAATTCACAGTTACTGTGCAATCTTTGTGGTGTTCGAAAAAAAACGGGGCTATTATTCCAGATGCCGACATTGCAGTCCAAATGTTCGGGCTATATCCTTCATGTTTCTTTTTAGGGTTTTCGCCACACCAGTAGAGACAATTTTGATTATTGAAATGGAAATGAGTCTCATCGGAGAATAAGATGCCGACTGCTGGAAATCGGTTCATCATTTCATTAGCGAATAAAAGTCTATCAGCGGGGTCCGTCGACTTCAATTATTGCACTAACTAAATCTTGTATGGGTGCATGCGTAAATCGTTGTGAAGGATGTGACGTACCGATAATCTCGTCACATTTAAAGCAGCTGCACTTTCGAGTCGATAAGTTTGGTTGTTGGTGCACGGACGCTCTCAATATTTTCATCGGTTCTCCGCTGACTTTTAAAAGTCGGGGACGCATTTATATAACATTGAACTAGTTTCCTCAAACTTACGAACCCATTGCCTAATCAACGGAAGGCTTGATCATTCCGAACATCGTGCAAATTGAAATCTTGTCGAAATCACACAAAGCAAGCGCTCCTCTCCCGTGTAACACTGTATGGTGACTAAATTTCCCTGAGCCAAATTATCGTTTAAAACGGACCCCACCTTTCTACCCCTCCTACGAAATTTTCTACAGTGCAACCAAATATTAACAACACTTTGGACCACTCTTTACTATAGAAAGTGTATTTTAAACTCAATGGTGTCAGTTAATTTCAACAAAACTGTACTGTTACTGAACTAGAAGGTATTTTAAATTTAAATTTTATCATCATCACTCAGCCAATGTCCATCCACTATAGGATGAAGGCCTCTTCAGCAGGTCTCCAACTCGCGCCCCATCCCACGATTGCTCTAGTCGATCTGTGGTCAAATCGCCTTGTTATATGATCTGCACACTTCATGTCAACATTGTCATGCACACTTCATGTCAACATTGTCATGCACAATCATGTCAGATCTTCCGTTTTTTATCTGATCGATATGTAAGTCTTTCTGCTCCGCCTTGTAATATAAAGCATACACCTTTCCTTTCCACTCTTTGCTACCAGAAGTTTTTAAATTGATTCTGATGTGAGGATCCATGTTTCACTTCAATTTGCTATAATGAGCAGGACGTACTGATCAAAGACATTTGTCTTCAAACAAAATGGAAATTTCATCTTGAAGACTCTGTTGAATCACGGATTCCTTAGAGGTTTACGTAGGTTCTGTCTACACCTGAATTAATGTGTAGAGTATGAAAATATATAATGAACTTGGTTAAGGTGTACGCAGAACCTAATCCATTATGGCTTGGAGTCAAATTCCTTTTCATAAAAGCCAAGCACAGTGTCATGTGACTCATGTCCTTTTGAAAAATCTGGATGTCCATTCCAATGTACTGATCCATTATACTGAATCCTTTTTGCTTTCTTGGTTGTACGTAATTCAGTGTTCTTAATATTCTTTTAGCTATTTTCTTTGTGAAAACTTTGTACGCTACTGATAGGATCTTATTGGGCGGTAGTTTTTAAAATTTTCCAGTGCTCCTCTTTTATGTATAGTATATATATATAAAGTATAGTCTGGTCACCAGCTCGTAGCATTACTACCATTTTAAGAGTTAAACTGACCTTTACTGGAGCCTTACCATTTTTCATTGATTCTATAACATTTGAAAGTAAAATACAATTTTCTGTCTAATTAAAAAGTTGAGTAGTTGCCATTAAAGTTTTAAATATAATATGACTTATCTATTCACCTCATGTTGACTTTTTTTACCAAATAATTCTCAATTTGTACAAACATAACTTATACGGATTTCATTAGTTCGTAATTCTCAATTTGTTATAAAAATTAGAGATAAATATAAGATTACATAGGTATTATTGAGTTTATTTGACCATTGAATCTCATACATAGTTTAAACCCCAACCAATACCCCCTGATGGCAATCAACCAATTGGTGAAGGACGTTTTTAGAAACATTTAAAAACAAATTTTAGTTAACATCGTCTCTTAAAGGTCATTTATTCTGCACGTCTGACTTGCAATATCTAATGGTCCCGAAATTACTCTCAATATCTATAACTATGCTATATTAAAATAAAGAAACGCTAATATGTACTATTATCGTGTGACAATACATAAATAAATACATATTATTTTTGTTGTAAACAATTAATAAAAACAACTCATAAACATTACAGTTAAATTTATTTTTGGTTAAGAATGCTATTTTTTAAATCATTGTAATGTCCAAACAACATACCTGAACTCTGGCTTCAGTCAAATTGATTTTCATTGCTAGATCTTCCCGGGTAAAAACATCGGGATAATGAGTTTGAGCAAATGCACTCTCCAGTTCTTCAAGCTATAAAAAAATCAATAATTTATTGAAAAATAAATTACGTCATTTCAAAAACTAAAGACAATACCTGCTGAAGAGTGAAGGTGGTTCTGTTTCTTCTCTGTTTTCTTCTAACGAATGTATCATCGTGTATAGCTGGATGGTATGAATAACTTGTATCTGAAAAGAAAATAATAAGGTAACTTGGCTTGGACAAGAGGCAGCTTTTTCAGAAGAAACGGTATGTCAATTAAGTGTACTATCATATTATTCGGGTTATATTAATAACCTTCCATTTATTGGGTAAAAAAAATTGTAGAGACAAAAACAAATGGCACATTTTCGGAATTGTATGACAGATGAGGGAGAATTTTATAGCCTAGTTCATTCAGTTTTTATTTTGTCTTAAGAGGCCAAGAATTGTCGTGTTGAATGACAACTCCTTTTTTATTATATAGTGCTGGTCATTTTTTCTTTATTTCTAAATCCACTCATAGTTGCTTATAATACAATTCAAAAGTAATACTTTAACCTGGTGGCAGAAACTTATAGCGGAGAAATCCTTGTCGATTCCCTAAATATACATTAATATTGAAACAATATATGATCTGAAAGTTGTATATTTCCTCTATAAAACGAGACCGCCTTCATTAGTATCGGATCAACGGATTGTCAATGTCTACCTCTTAAACTAACAGTACCTTTTGTCACCTCGTTACAAAAACACGAAGAGCTAATATTACATTTTGTTTCAAGCTCGGTAAAACTTTTGACATTTTGTGTATATTGGGATATGATTGTGCGGTTGTGCAAAGTCTATTGTTTCCTCAATTTCTCAGGTAGTTCAAAAATTATCTTCTGTTACTAGGACTTTCAAAGCATCATCTCATTGTAATATGAACGACGTTCTAGATGACTTTCTAAAGGCTCATCTTTCAAATTAAAGTTTCCTCTGGTGAAATTTTGAAAACAATGAATCATTGCACAGACCGAGCACATTAACAATACTTTATACTAATGATTTATATAATCATTTTTAATCATTGCATTACTACCTTTTTACAACTACAAAATGCAATATCTTAAATACTCCTATTATCTCATCTACCTCCATGTTTTCATTTAGTTAATCATTTAACAAATCATAAAACATTTCAATACCACGTGAATTTAGAAATATATTAATATATCATCAGTTAAACTCGAAGAATTTACCACTAAATCGCTAAATTTTAAACTAAATCCCTTTTTTTAATTTTTCGTCCCGTATTTCGCTAACCACTTTAACATCATAAGGAAATGATTAAATCTGTGAATTCAATTTTGAATCATCGTTTGATAATGATATCGTGATATAGTTAGTGATACACGCGTCGAGAAGTTAAAAAGGGATTTGGTGCTTAGTAGTAAATCTGTTAAAGTTTAGCGTTTAACAATAAAGGTTCAAATAGAAAAATTGATATTTTTCGTTAATCATCAAAAATGCAAATGTTAAAATTTGAACCAAATTTGATACTTTTATGCAATGTCGAAGATAGCAGTCAAAAATATGACTACTAACTAAAATTATTAATTTTCAATGACCGTTGTAAAAGTTGAACGACCAAAATATTCCAAAACAGATTATAACGTTTTTTCCTAACTTTTTTATGAAACAAGAACAAATTCTGAAAAAGTATTTTAGATTTGAGTGCTTATCAAGAAGTGGGATAATTTTCTCAACAATTTTCTCTCAGAAAGGATAGCTTTCTCTCAAGGTTATTTAAAAAAATAAGCTCCGCCCCCCTCACTTTGAGGAGTAAATGTTTCTCTTTAAGCTGTTTCTGAGAAACCATGGTGTTCGATAGTGCTTTCTCTTTCAGGTTCATACAACCAAAGACAACAGGCAATGGAATTTAGACAGTCGATGGAATATCAAACTAGCTGGCGGAATGTAAGATCAATCCAAGGAGCATCCAAAACAAAAACGTTGGATTTCCTGGATTTTAATTTTGCTTGAACCGCGGGACCAAGAAATAAAAAGAAATTCTTTAGCACATTAAGATATAGTGGATGACGACTTAGCGTGCAAATAATTTTTTTTCACTTAAATTCAAGCGGGTCAATAAGCAACCGCTTTGTCAAATTAAAGAATTCAAATCCCGGCGATTTCTAAGAGATAAATAATATTATCCGGAGGTTTTCATAAAAATTTTCAACGAAAAAAGAACTAGGCACCCATGGATAAGCAGAATCAAACATCGAATTAATTGATGAAGATGCAGGTCACATAGGCTAGAGGCTAAATTGCCAAATCCATTGACCCAAAGTAATTACTTCCGTGACATAATTTGATTTATCTATGGTCAATAGTTGCATAGTCATTCCAAATTTCTGTACTCCAGTGTACAGTCTGGATCCGAAACAAGACGATATGTAGCTATATGTAGGAAAATTTTCTAAAATGCCGATAGCTAAAAGGAACCAATACGTCAGCAAGTTAAAATTTATATTACTACATAGAGCGAGACACGCTCATTATATCTTGTACGCGATATAAGACCTCAAGAAATAGCGTACAAAGGTTTATAGGTGTGAAGCTAGGAAGTCGAATGAACATTGGATTTTAATCGGTAAAAATTAATGAAAATTGGATGGGAATAATTGAAGATTTTCTACATCACTATAAAAAAAGAGTTCCCATTATTATCTAGGATTTATTACGTTGATTGACAATTGAGGATGAATGTTGGTGAGTGATATTCCTCAAGCTCTGTATTTAATTAATAGAAGCTTATTCCTTATACTTACTTACTGTGACTAATTTCTCTATACAATTGTAGATTCATAGAATATGATTCATTTTATAGTTTGTATTTTTTATAGAATTATTTAATTATGTTTCAATTAAATAACTAGATTAATAATAAATATTAACATTTGGTTAAATGGGCGTGGAAAATTATTCGTGCACACTGCGAAAAATCAACATTATCCAATATTTTTCTGAGTATTTGCCATCTGGTCGTAAATTCAATAATCCTAACGCGGTTTGCCTTACATGGAGTTATCTCGTTTCTGTCCAAATCTACTTTCGAACTTTTCCAAGTCGGACTCGCGGCCATTCCTACACCTAATCGCTTTAGACGTTCCGATAAAACTTTCAGACACCGCAAATTCCATTTAAGCAATTTTCGAATGGAGAAAAACCGACCGTCATCCGAAAAACACCTTTTTCTCGTCGTCATATTTTCACCGCTTCGGCCGTGTCGAAATAGACTTTTCCATCGAATTAATCGAGAAACTTTTGATTTCGTTACGTGTCCTGTGACGATTTTACAATAAACAGAACTAAAGACAATTTTGTAAAAGATTTTCGTACGGTAATTATTTATACTAACATTAAAACTGTATTTATTTTGTCTAAACAACATTCTTTAGGAAGAAACAATGTTATACAGGGTGAAATGCACCAGAGATCACTACACAGTCCAAAAATAGACAGGCTTTCGAAATCGGCTCCTAAAGTCTGTTCGTGAAAATGGACATCACTTTCCACATTCCGCATTTAAGCGTTGAAAATGGCATGGAACATTGATTATTTTTATGTTAATAAATATTTTTTTACAAAAAACCAATTCCCATTGATCACCTTGTATTTGGTTACTTCGTTGTGCAAATGGTTCGTTCGCAATTCGTCAGAGACAATTTTAAAATAAAGTGAATATCTCAAACAGTCCTATCTACTAAAATCGGTATCTCTATAGACTTTTACATAAACAGATCATATTAAAAATTGTCACAAGAGATTAAACATCACTCTATTTTAAAAAGCTTTATAGTTTGTGAAATATATGAGCATTTTATAAATTTGCTGTTTGCTCATCTGTACAGAACAATAAAAATATGTCGTACGCTGTACCAATGCTCAGAATGGTCCTCGTGAGAATCAGTAAATCTACTGTAAGGGTTGTTATAGCGCGCTAATATACAGGGTGTAAGATAAATAACTTTCGAATATTTATCAAATGATTCTTCTCATGGTTTGAAAAAAAGTTCATTACAACAAGAGTCGAAAACCTCAACAATAAACAAGAGTCAAAAACCTTAAAACATTTCAAAATTCATTTTTATTACTAATCGAAATGTTTGTAAAAGCAAATTTGTGTAAAAACATATTTAGCAATTGGGTATTATTTAACGCAAATAAATAAGCAAAGATTAATATCTAAAAATTTCCACTATATTTAAAATTGTATGTATAACAATTGTTTCGATACACAGTATCTTTTTCAAATACAAACTATGTTAAACGGACAGTGAGACAAGTAATTACAACCTAAACTGCCCATTGACCTAATAATACCATAAAACATGATAGTGGGGAAATCAATTTTTTATCAGTCTAGGAGGGTAAGATAAGTTTAATAACGGTGAACCATTCAACTCTAGCTGGTCATTTAGCAAAATATCCAAATTTCTATCCAGATTACATTCAACTATGATTGGTTTTAGTCGTTTTATAGGCAGGATATAAATTGGCTTCTAGGAGAAAACTTCATCAGTTTAGCTATTGCTATTCTGGAGAGATTTTTCAGGATTTCTCCAGTAATTAGATCAAACCCAGGAGCTTTCTTTGGATCTATATTTTCATCAATCTCTTTAATGACTTCTTTGCGGGTGGTTTGATTAATCTTCACATCTTCCTGGTTAATTTCTTGGTGCAGGTGTCATGATCTTCATTTGGTTGAAATGTGTTTTCTAAATGAATTGCAAATCTGCCAGCTTTTTCTTGATTATTTCTCGTCCTCTTACCATTTTGCATACTATCTGGAGAAATTTACAAGAGATGTCTTTTTAATCTTTTACTAGCTTTCCATAGTGAATAGTCAATGCTACTATCACTTGTCAGTTCACTTAGGTATGAACTAATTGACTCGTTTTTAATACGTTGGACTCTCCTTTTAGTTGCCGAGTGGCGTCGTTTAGATTAGTCTTGTCTATTAGCGCTCTGGATTGATGCCATTTCCTCCTTATTTTTCTTTTTTCGGCTATTAGGTTTCTTATCTCTTTTGAGTAGTTATTTTCTTTAGTCTTATATTTGATGGTGGGAGTATTGTTCCAAGCAGCTTATTGAACTTGTTTTACAAATAAGCCCACTTCTTCATACAGCTGGTGCGCATTTTGTAGAGGTACTAATAGATTGATCCTTTATTCTAGGTCTAGCTTGAAGCTGTACCAGTCTGCTAATTTGTTTAGTAATATCGGATTATTATCTTTCATAATACGTCCAATAATATGTTCACTAACAGTTATTACAATTGGTGAATACCAACCCTCTTCAATTTGCAAGTAATTTGCAGAAATATTTTTAGTGATAAAAAAATCATTCATAATCAAGAATACCAGTTTTGTGCGGCGATGGTTACATTTTGGATACATGTTTTATGGAAACATTTTGTTCAAAATAATGTAAAGAATCGTTGATTAAATTTATGAAACTTATTTCCCTTATATACGGTATAGTGAAGAACAAGAACCAAAAATATAAAATATAAAATTCAGGGAATTAGTTTTATAATTTTTATTTATACCATGAAAAGAATCAAGAAATTCTGCTCACATTTGTTATCTAAATACGAATATTGAGCAGGTCTACCACCTAATACTAGGGATAGAAATATTTAACAATTTTATTTTAAAATAGTTAAATATTTGCTTTCTAGTAATTTTTTTAATGCAGAATTTAAAATTTGACAGAAAAATATATTTTGATTTAAGTAAAAAGATAATGTAAAGTTTTGCAACAAAATTCCGCCTAGTATAACAATACGTTCTCGAGTGCCCTGCCTTAGGTTTCCTAGTCACGTAAAGCGACGAGGTCGGAGGTTACTGTAATGCCAACTTATCATTAAGTGCATTTCTACAAATGGCACCTATTAAGACTATTGTTTCGTCGAAAGAAAAATCCGAAGCGTCGCAATTACTGATTTGACCGGAAAATATGTCGTTTGATCTGTGTGTCGATGCCACTTTGTCGAATTGAAATGTTTTTCCTGGTGGGTGGATTATGACTTAATGTTTAATCTTTACTTCTTCTGTCAGTGTAACAAAGAATTACTTAAAAAACCTGTTAATATACACATTCATTTTTTAATATATCGGAGGCTCCAAATTACTGCATTTAGGAATGTTAAATACATTTTTGACATCAATTAATAATATAAGTTGATCACATTTTAATAAAACCTTTTTGTATGTAATAAATACTTTAAAAATCTATGTAAAGTTTAAAGTTATGTTGCAACAAATTCGAAAAGATTTACCATTAAACACCAAATCACTGTTGTAAACTTCTCAACACACGTTTCGCTAAGCATGTTAGCATCATCAGGAGATGATTGACTTTTCAATTATTAACGTAACGTTTAGTTAACTTCACGGTCCAGTATTTTTACACGCGTCATATATGGAGAACATACTTTAGTTTTAGAATTAGTTTGAATCACCTCCTATTTACACTAACTTGGTTAGCGAAAGGTGCATCGAGAAGTTTAAAAACATTATGTGATGTTTTGTACTAAATCTCTTCGAATATAACGTTTCACATCAAATATTCTAAAGGAAAAATTGATTTATATTACATCAATTATTTTTTCTGTAGTTTTTTCATCATAAAATGACCTGTGTTTGATCGAACATCAAAGCTTATTGTAGTGAGAAATCAGGTTTCTCCTGGAAACCTTTGAAACCATTTCTCGTACCTTATTGGAATACCTTTTCTGGCTTCTTCTGCAACCCGACGCATTGTGGAATAGTCATCATTTGTGCCAAAATGTATCGCCAATTTTCGCAAAGAATGTCTCGAGTCTTCTAAAGTATGATTATAATGAGCTCTTTCGAAAAGTGTCGGGGGTCTTACCATCCGATTTTTTGTATATTTCTTCGATTATATTCGTCGATTTCGATTATATTCGTACTAGGTCTTAACAGTTCGTTTATGTTGAGGTTGTGCTCCTTTACAAATGATCCTTTACAAAAAGGTTGTGCTCCTTTACAAAAAAAAAATGTATTGAAAAAAAAACAATTATAACAACAAATTAATCAATGATGTAATGTCCGTTATTGTTTATGACCTCCTCCCACCTCTCGACTAATTTACTGAAGCCATTTCGTCAGAAATCGACGGACCCGGCCTCTAAGAAGCCTAAGAAGCCTCTTAAGCCAGTTTTTGAGGTTCTCATCGTTGGTGAAGGTTATGCCCCTCATTTGACTGGACAGCGAGTGGAAGATTGGTTGGTTGGTGCAAGATCTGGAGAATACGGAGGATGCGGAAAAACCTCCTATTTGAGATCATTCAGGACTTCCTTGACGATGTTTGCTCTGTGAGAGGGTGCATTGTTGTGGAGCTAGATGATTTGGCCTTGTCCAGCGGGTTATTTCAGTTGAATAATCTCACTTAAGTAGTGCAGCCTCGCTACCAAATGCAGATCATGGTCTTCTCGGGGTGGAGATCTTGCTAAGCTCTCAACTTTGGCGTGTCTTCTGTGGCCACTCACTCATTCATTTTGATTCATATTGACGTAGAGAAACTATTTTGTCAATTGCACACCATTTCTCATTTCCCGTGACAATTCTGTATAAGAATGATTTCAGGCGAGATTTTGAGCAGCTTTGTGGCGGCCATTTTCCTTGTTGTCGTCATTTGGTTTGTATAGCACCCAAGTTCCAAATTTTTGAGTAAATCCCATAGATTGAAGATGTTGAAGATTTTCGCAAGCCTGCAGTCTATTTTGCAGCCAATTTTCGGCATGTTTGACGGCCATCCTCCTTCAAAAGCACTTTAAGATGTTCCTCGTCGAAGGTCGATCAGTGTGGATTGTGTTGTCAAGGAAGTTACCATTATTGAACCAAACCAATCTCGAGCACTCCGATAATCTATAGTGTCCTCTTCTGTAGCTTTTGTAGCTTTTGATCAGGACGAAAGGCAAAATCTAGCTTGTTTCGAAAATATGGTTTTTGCCGACTGGAATTTCCATTTTAAAAGCTTGAAAGTTAATAAAAAGTTTCTCAGAAGAATGATGCCAATAGCTTTGTAGAGTGAGAAAAGGGCTTTCGAATGCATTATATATACTATAATATACACAGTGCGTCCATTAAGTATAAGTACTTAAGATATATCTCAGCAACCAGTCACGCCATTTATTGACGAATGGCGTCGTTTCAAAGCTTCATTCCTGGACCTAACAAAACGTATTTTACCACGATCGGTTGACATTTGTTGATTTTATGACGTCTTGCTTACAAGCCAAAAAAGTTTGACGTATAAATAAAATCGTGGATCAAAGAGCTGTTATTAAATTTAACGTAAAACTCAGTAAAACTGCGTCGGAAACATTCCGGTTGATGCAGCAAGTTTAAGGTTTGATTGTTTAATCAGAATAAATGTTTTTTCGGTGGCATAAACTTTTTTTTGGATGGCGGAGTCTCGCTAGAGGATGACAAACGTGACGGGAGACCAATTTCAGCTCGCACTCCCGAAATGATCGAAAAAATTCGCTATTTTGTGACCGCAATGCTTCATTACAAATGATGGAATAAACGATTCGATTTATTTTTCACAAGGAGTTGGGTAAGACAAGGCTGTATGCAAAGTTTGTTCTACATATGTTGACGGAGGAGCAAATCACTTCGTGTCAATCATTCCAGAGTGGTCATCGCAGCCACCAGAAATGATCAAAACTTCCTGAAATCAATTGTTACGGGGGATGAAACATGGTGTTTTCAATACGATCCAGAATCTAAGCGCCAAAGTGCGGAATGGAAGTCGAAAATCTCACCACAGGCAAAAAAAAAAACACGAAAATCTCATTCAAAAATCAGGACAATGTTTATTGTTTTCTTCGATACCAAGGCATCATACACAAAGAGTTCGTTCCAACTGGTAAAATTGTCACTGGGCGGTACTATTTAGAAACCCTGAAAGGATTGATGCACAGAATTCATCGCATTCGGCCAGAATATCGTGATCCAGATAGCTGAGTGTTTGTTACACGATAATGCGCCAAGTCAAACACCGTTAATTGTGCGTCAATTTTTGGCCCGAAACCCGAACTGTGTGATCAGCCACCCACCGTATTCACCAGATTTAGCCCATTTAGCTTATTCTCAAGACTTCTTGTTTCCAATGTTGAAATTAAAGTTGAAAGGGTATTTTTTAAGACATTCAGACCATCCAAACAGCTTCGACGCGTGCTTTGGACATGTTCACATATTCAGAGTTTAGGCCTTTTAACAATGACATATTTTTATTAGCATATTTTGCGAAAAAAAATTATGTTTTGACCTTTATAAGATTACATTGGTCTTTATAAGATTGGATTGGGTCCTAGAGAAACTGGAAATTGATCCTGATTTTTGCAAAAAAAAATTTTTTTTTTCATATGAAGCTCATTTTTGGTTATACACATACGGCTATGGAAATAAGCAGAATTGCCATTTTTGTTGTGATAATAATGCACAGATGGTTCAGTAAAATCCTTTGCACACCCCAAACATCATCATCCCAAACATCATCATGTGGTATGATTTATGGCACGATGGTATCAATAGACCTTATTTTGTTCAAATGAGAAAGGATATACAGTTATAACTAATGATGCTATCAATCGATGAATAACTAATTTGAATTTCAATTGTTGTGCCAACAAGATGGTGCTACATATAATATCACTATCCATTTGATAATTTTTGATAATGATAAATTTGTTTATAGAACTCCAAGGCGTTAAGAAACTAAATGACTTTTGACCCTTTGATGACTTTTTATGAAGTGACGTGAATTTATTTGGTCTACAAAAACAAACCATTCTATGAAATTGAACACTAAACCATATATTCGTGAAATTGAGCCTGATTTATTAACCAAAGGTATCAAACATTTGGTGTAGCGAATTGGAGGTGATCATACGAGGTAGTACGTGCTTCAAAAAAAAAACTCTAGGTCAAACGACTTTTAATGTATTTAATTTCATTTTAAGCATTTGTTTCATGCGCTATCTAGTACAATGTTACTGTTTCACACCCGCTTTAGAAGAAATATGGTAAAATATTACTATAAATATCGATCTGACTTAATTGAAGCATATACCATATACTTCTCGTTAACAAATAAGATAATTGTGGTAACCTTTATATCTAACATTAAGAAGAGAGTTATGAATTATTCACTTTTAATCATACATATTTTTTGTCAAATTAGTTTTTTGATTATTTTTATATGTGTAAGGTTGTCTTATTCTTGAATTTATTGTATAATACGAGGGTTGCTATTTATATATCCGAAATTGGCAAGAGTGGTGTCGCTAGGCGCTATCTGACATATACAGTACTCAGAACGTTTTATCACCCGGACGCTATTTGTGTTTAGTGACTTGAAAATTTCATCTCAGACTAAAAATTAATTTAACTTGTGAGAATTTCCGTACCGTGATTTACTACGAATTTCGACGTGGATTATCTTAACAACACTGCATCGATCAATTTACTTCGACTTTTGGCGATGAAACACCATCTAAAACCACTGTATATCACTGGTTTAGAGAATTCAATCGTGGCCGTCGTTCGCTCACGGAAGATTGTCGAAAATCGGTTGTTGTGCTAGAAAACACCGATACTGTGCGTGAACTAATAAAGCAAGATTTTCATGTGACATACCGTGAGATTGAGGCATTCCTTGGCATTAGTAGGACAAACCTACACAATATTTTACATGAACATTTAGCCGTGAAAAAGATTTGTGCCCGTTTGATTCCACATAATTTGAAAATCACTCAAAAAAGGCTCGTGTCGATTGGTGGGTGGTTGGATTGGTTGAGTGTATGGTTCTTTCAAAATGAGCCAAACCGAACAAAAGTTGTTCGCGCAAGAAGTGCTTCGAAACAAATGATCACTTGTCGTTCACTAAAGAATCGTAGAATAGTCAATTCTGAATGGTACACAATTATTTGTTTGCCAGAGTATTTGAAGAAATAAGAAAAACAACCAACGACGCAGGATCATTCTCCACTATGACAACGCGAGCTCTCACACACTGAACCGAACAACTCAATATTTAAGTAATGTCTGAATGATTGTGGCGTGTTCATATTTTTTTTTCCTTTGATTTTTGATATTTTTGAGTTTTAGATAGTGGCGAAAAACCCAAATAAAGGAAAATATATATATATATATATATATATATATATATATATATATATATATATATATATATATATATATATATATATATATATATTTAACTCAATATTTGACCGGTCAAATCATCGAATTGATGGGTCATCCGCAGTACAGTCTTGATTTGGCATTTGGTTGCCTCAATGGGAATAGAAAAAGTTCAAATGTATTCAAAAGTGTATCGATCATCGCGGAGGATACATTAAAAAACAACAAAACTATTTTCAATCATAAATATTTGCTTTTATTTATTATTCCAAATACAAAAATAGCAACCCTCGTATTCTCTTTCAAAACAAGTGGTGTCCTATGTCACCATTTAGTTTGATTATATTACAAAATGTTCAGACTATATTTCAATTTCCATACATCGTTCTCTATTCTTGGCTTTTTATTATTTTTTATTATATTAATGTTATTCAACTACGAAGTTTTTTAACGTACGGCCATTTTTACGTTTCGTTTGATAGAGAAAATCGAATAACATCGTAGTTATATTTTAAAGTAGTTTATGACAGATTTTCATCAAGTAAAAGTTGCAACCATCAATTATTCATTGGATTGTTTATTTCCTTAAATACAGATATACTATATCCGAAAAGTAAGATAACATAAAAAAACAAAAAGGGTTTATTTATTTATCTGAATTTATTGTGTGGCCTTCAAGATAATCAGTCCCCTCTCACTGCAATAAATACTCGAGTTCTGGTTTTTTCTTCAAAGCGACCAGTGAACTTTCTTGAATGGTTTCTGTGGACTCAAAACGGCATTCGCGAAGTTGTTTCTTCAATCGTGGACACAGGAACAAGCCATACGAAGTCATAACTGGTGAATATAGTACTTGTGAAACGCTAATTACTTGATTTTTAGTGATTAATTGACCAATAATTATTGCGGTGTCAATGTCTCTAACTCTTAGTGGGTGATTACTCCGTACCGAGTTCTCACGTCTTCTGTACACTCTACCATTTGTCTATTTCGCTACCATCAAGTCCTTGTACCTCTTGGAATATTTTTTTTGACATAGCTTCATTGCCATACAACTTTCATATTATTTTTAATGCATCACAACAAGAAATTTAATTTTTAGACTAAATTTAACGCAAATCCATATTAAATAATGGCGGTCAAAATTTTTTAATAATTACAAAAGATGATATAACTTCTAACAAGTAAAATGATATGAAGTTTCTGTCAGATTACAAACTGTCATACCAACTTAAAAAATAAATGGTTGTATCGTTGCATAAATGGTTTATCACCTTAACTTTTATTTAAACCTTACCGCCCTACTTTTTAGTCATAGTACTATTTATTTTTATACTTGTCAAAGAGAATATGGTGCATAAATCCAAAGATCAAACGTATCCATTGATCCAGCTGCATAAAGTATACTAGGAACAATCATCAAACGTATATGAAAATGAGTTTGACATGATTTATATTTTATATTAATAAAATTATAAATCAAATTTTTAAGAGATTCTTGAGATTACAAACTGTAAAATGTATGAGAAGGATTTTCGAAGCTGCAATTTTCCTAGGGGATTTAATAATGTATGAGATGTTAACCGCTAATTCCACGGCAAAAATACAATTTTAAATAAGCGGATCAATACAGGGGCGGGTTAAATATTTAAAGATATCGCGATGTTTGTGTGCGCGGTCGAAACACGCGGCAAACAGAGCAGATTACCAGATTAAATGTACAATTTCGTTGCATTATACATGAGCTTTTAATTAATATATCCCCCGGTGGGTGTAATTTTATTATATTATGCGCTACAAATTCAAATATAACGAGACGAAGATTTAGTTGTAAAAAGTAATTTTTACTTTTGTGGCATAAACTTTATATACAACAGGAACTAAACATTGCTACACTTAGTATATATATTCAATTCATTCAAAGTGAATCTATACTCACTATATACCATGTCTTGAATACAAAAACTATGTTTCTGAATGGAATGCTAAGCAGTATTCTTGTGATTCAGTCAAAAGTGCTGAAATTCCCTGAGTTCGTATACTACCTCGTTCCAGGCAATTATTTAAAGTTGAAAAGAAATAATCTATTGATATGAAAGAAGCAGGATTTTCGCCAATTAGCGAGACCGTTGAATATTACTGCTTCTAACATTATGAGGGCATATATAAGGTATTTTGAGGAGCTGAGTTATGCATGAATAAAATATTCTGGTCATAACGAACGTAGGTTCACTCGATCAAAACATATTTACGAGATGGAGAACGGTGGTCATTTGGTCGATGCGATTTTTCATGTGTAATATAAAAATATCTAGAATAAAACCTTCACTTGTGTAGATGGTTCATTTATTATGTTTCGTTGAAACTGTACAGTGGGAACATTATTTTGCTCCACCCTTATATATATATATATATATATATATATATATATATATATATATATATATATATATATATATATATATATATATATATATATATATATATATATATATTATTGATTGATTTGTCCGTTACTTTGTGATACTTCATTTTTTAAAAAAGAAATAAAACAATGTTTTACTTTGTTATCTATCAGTTTTATTTTTAAACAAAATTTGTGTGACTATAGTTTTGTAAAACGACGTAACATTACAGAGTATTTATATTTAGGGCAGTGTTTGAGAATGTAAACTCGTTTTACGAAACTATAGTCACACAAATTTTGTTGAAAATAAAAGTGATAGATAACAAAGTAAAAAATTGTTTTATTCCTTTTTTAACATATATATATATATATATATATATATATATATATATATATATATATATATATATATATATATATATATATATATATATATACATCATCATTCAGCCATTGTTGATCCACAGGATGAAAGGCTCAAAAACTTTTCTCTTCAAAGTGCGAGTTTGTTCTTAAACACTATGTTGAGCACAAATCCAATGGCATGACGTATTCTTTGTGCCTTTCTATGACCTGGTGGACAAACTGGATATGAACCATTGTACTGAATCAACTTCTGAATCTAGCCTGCTCTTTTGATTGTACGTCATTCAGTGTTGTTAATATTCTTTTAGATATTATCTTGATGAATACTTTGTAAATTACTGATAGGGGCTTATTAGGCGATCGTTTTTTAAATCCTCCTCACTTGAACATCTTTCCCTAGGCTGGGTATTTTTTGAGCTTTGAGGTATTTTGAATACAATTTTGGTAGTATTTTATGTAAAATTCGACCGCCCGCTTTTAACATTTCAACCGTTGCACTGTCCTTTCTTGGAGAAACATGACTGGCACATGATATCTGGAATTTGCTCTTCCGGGTATTGCTGTCTTTAACCGGTTCTGATTTTTATATAACTCTGAATAAAATCTTTTAGATAACCTCTAACATTTCCGTACGGTATCTATACACTGTGCCATCCTCACGCATTAAGGCAAACATTCGTGTCCTTATATTTCTCAGCTTGTGTTTAGCTATGTTTATTCCCTTGTTTTCTTCTAGTGTTTTTTGCACTGGCTGAATGTTGAACCAATGATCTTGATCTATGGTATATATATATATATATATATATATATATATATATATATATATATATATATATATATATATATATAGTTTACAGTTAACAAAGAAAATAAATCTAATCCTGAAAAAGTAAATAAGTCCTGGGAAATTCTGGAAAAGACCATCTCTAAAATTCCCTCTAACCATGTAAAAATCTTATTGAGTGATTGCAACGCCCAACTAGGGAAAGAAAGAAAGTACAGGAAAACAGTCGGCAGTTTTCCTGCTCATAAATGGACTAACCATAATGGTAGAAGATTGGTTGAACTATGTTCTCAGTTTAACCTAAAAATAATGTCAACCCATTTTAAGAAGAAAATAACAAAACAAAAGACCTGGAGGTGCCCAAACACGTACATGGGTGAATTTCAAAATGACCATGTTGCCATTTCCTACCCCAATTATATAGAGATTTTGAATGTTCATGTCAGGAAAGGAGCTAACATAGATACGGATCACTACTTGACTAGAATCAAACTTAGCTTAAAACCTCAAAAACTTATTCAAAAGAGACTGCTAATACCAAAGTTCGACCCTACGAAAATAAAACCAACCCTAACAGCAGAGCTTGATAAACAACCAGCACAGAACTGGCAAGAATTGAAACAAAAAATTACTAAAACAGCCTTAAAGTTGGTCCCTTTACAAAAACGTAGAAAACATCCATGGTGGGATGAAGTTTGCGAGCAAGCAGGATTAAGCCGAAGTAAAGCATTCAAAGATTGGAACAGTCAAAAAACAGCAATAAATTATAACATCTTTTTGGAAGTAAGAAAAGAGACATCGAAACTAATTAGACAAACTAAAAGAAAATTATTTAAAAAATATTATATATTAATTATTTAAAACTAAATTAACAGGCTATCAACCCCAAAGTCTTTGCTTCCGAAAGGAAAACGGACAATTAGCTATGAATAACCAAGACAATTGCAAATAACTTGCGAAATATTTTGAACAACTACTAAACTATCCTGAGCCCTCAAACAAATTACCAACAATAAACTCTAAACAAACAAATGCAGATTCATTACCACCGAATGAGGATGAAATAATTAGGCAAATCAAGCGACTTAAAAATATCAAAGCTTCTGGTGAAGATGGAATCACTGCTGAAATTTTGAAATTCGTTGGCCCAGGTACAATCAAGGAAATAACCAAAATTCTACAAGAAGTTTGGCGAACCGAACGGATTCCGGAAGATTGGAAAGATGCTCTAATCCATCCACTACGCAAGAAAGGAGATAGAACGGATGTAAACAACTACAGAGGGATATCTCTTCTCCCAGTTTGTTACAAGATTCTATCTCAATGTCTACTAGACAGAGCACAGGGGCAGTTAGAACCTAAAATAGGTGAATATCAAGCAGGTTTTCGACCGGGCAGATCCTGCCCTGAAAAACTGTACAATAAAAATCTCGTCTGTACATTTGTGGATTTCAAAAAAAAGCATATGATTCTATTGACCGCGAATCTTTATTCCAAATTTTGAAAGAACAAGGACTAGATCTGAAAACGCTGATAATTATTAAAGCAACATTAACTAACACAAGGTCAAAAGTTAAATTCATGGGTCACATCTCAGAATCCTTCGAAATTAAAACTGGAGTAAGACAAGGGGATAGACTTTCGCCACTCTTATTTAACTGTGTTCTAGAAAAAGTAATACAGGAGTAGCGTGACAAAAAGTCGGCCTGAATATTGACCAGCCCATTAAACTGGGGAGAACCAACATCAAAATAGATTGTCTGGCGTTTGCTGATGATCTAGCAATTTTGACTCAAGATATATTAACGGCACAAAAACAGATTGAAATCCTAAAAGAAACAGCAAAAAAGGTAGGGCAAATTTCCTTTGAAAAGACACAATACATGACCTGCAACAGACTAAGAACACCATTTCTAAAAACAAAATGTGGTAGCATCAGACGAGTCTCTCAGTTCAAATATTTGGGTGAAATAATCATGGAAAATTGGTTGGAAAAAGCAACCAATAAGGGTAGATGTAAAAAAAATGGAAATGGCATTAAGACTTACACAAAATATTTACAACAAAAAATGCATATCTAAAAACACGAAATTGAGACATTACAACACAGTTATTAAACCAGAATGTCTATATGGGGCAGAAATGCTCATTATGAATAGAAAGAGAGACATCGAGGACATTGAAAAGAAGGAAAGAAAAATCATAAGAAAAATCTTAAGCCCCAAACAAATAAATGGCACAACATACCGACTTCGAGAAAACCAAGAAATCAAACAATACACTGATATACATAGCGATATGAGAAAAAGAAGACTTTGGTTTTACGGACACATAAAACGGATGAATCCGAATAGATTAACTAGACAAATAGTCGAATTTTATGAAAATAGGAGTAGAGCTAAAGTAGAAATAATTAAATGGATTGCTGCAATTAAAGAGGATCTAAGATCAGCAAATATTACACAATGTGAAATTCAGGATAGAGGCTGTTTCAGGCACAAGGTTAACGTTTGGGAGGTTGGAATAATGGAATAATGTAGGAAGACTGGAACAACTTGGTCTGACGAAAGGAAAAAAGCTCATAGCGAAAGAATGAAATTAGTATGGGCGCAAAGGAAGGCTAACGACAACAAACGTCTCTAATTGTACTTCGCGTGGTCCACCAGGGCCCATACATGAATAATATATATATATATATATATATATATATATATATATATATATATATATATATATATATATATATATATATATATATTTGGTGTATACCACCAGTACTATCCAATTAAGCCCAGATGCTTTATTATCGGCATTCAACCAACTTTTTCCATTTTTCGCTTTTTTGCATAATCTTGTATATAGTGCTATCGATATGCTATATATATATTATTATAAATTATTATTATAATATTATATATATTTTTATTATAAATTGCTAGATTACTTAGGTTGGTATATAAATTATAGTTTTTGTATTAATACAACCGTTTTTTTAAAACAATTTACTTTGAAAAACTTTGTGAATAAATGCCCTGTGTGACATTATTTCTTCTTCCAACTGTAATTTGATCGCTGACTGTACAGAGTCTGTCCAAAATAGACTCGGGTACTGTTATTATTGTTAATATTTTCTTCCTATATGAGTATATTGTCTTTTGGGTATTTGCATATTATATATTATATTTGTGCGCGGTTTGTATGTTTCTATATTCTCTAGACAAGAGTGTAAAATTCAACAAAGAATCGCCCCTAGTAACCAGTCATACTAGTAACCAGGCTGGGCAAGCCTGGATGCCTTCTAAGAGATTTTCTAAAAGGTGTTCCGGGGAAATAAAGGTTAAGCATACAGCAAGGGTTAAGAGCTTGCGAACGGTTCTGGAGTTTAATCAATAGCTGATGCTCAAAGTTGGGAGCACACGTTATATTGTAGTACTATCAACAAGATATCCCAAACCATAACTAATTCTCTTGGTACTCGTATATTTAAATTAACTATTTCTTAAGTTATGACTAACATAAGAAGTCAAATAATATGTAAAACAATTACGATTGCAAGAGGCAATATTGAAACATAATATCCCAAATTTACAACTACATTTCACGTTGTTGATGCCATCGTCTAAAATCAAATATTACATTAATCCGGCAACACCCCTTATGGAGATGCATCATCATTACTGGTCGGATTATCCGTCGATAATCACAGGTTGTCGAAAATTCCTTTTTACAAGCTACCGTTAATACGATAAGCAAACTACCCCTAGCGCGGCATGTGGTGCCGAAAGTCCCCATTAGGGGTCGGAAGATTCCCCGAGGACCAGTAAACTGAATAAAAACTAACAGAGCTAGGTCTTTATGGTTCCCCTGTACTAATAGAATTAATATTTCATTCGCCTAATTTATATATTTTCGGTTATTTGGAATTGGAAGTAGTTGATTTATTACCACTGTTACTGTTACAAAATGCATAAAACAGTTTATCAAATGCATTAAAATATAACGACATTTCTTAATAAATAACTTAATTAATATACTTTTAACTAGAAAAATTAGAAATTTATATGTGTATTGGATGTAAGGGAAATAAGTTTCGTAAATTTAAGACCAACGATTCTACACATCATACTAAACAAAGTTTCGTTAAAACATTGATCCAAAATATAACCATTTCCGCAGAAAAATTTTCAACGTCGCATCGTCGTGTTATTTTTTTATTGATCCCCAATTTCGGTTAGAACGGATTTCAGTTTTTTGATTCATTTGGGTATTTTGAAAAATAAAATGTAATATTTTTATAGCCATTTATTCCATAATTTTAGCATAAATTGTTTGTTTTGTTGAAAAAAAAATGAAATCTTATATATTATTGTCATTTAATCTCAAAGTTGGAATTAGCAGCTGTAATTTTTCACGTAATAACACGTTTTAATCGATTCACATAACATAAGAAACATATGATTAATTGTTTCATTAAACTAAATGTTCAAAATTTCCAAAATTTGAGTCTATGCAAATTTGACACCGGTTGTACCAGTTTTTCCCAACATGTTGAAAAGGTTTTGGCATATTTCTAATCAGGTCAACAGCAGAAAAAATACGTTGTTCTTAATAGAAGCTTCTCTGTAAATAAGAAGCATACGGTATTGCGATATTCACGTACAGAATTCATTTTTGGTTTTAGGTGAATCCTAAATACTCGCACTGATATATACACTGAAATATTTTTTGCCCTCAGTTTGAATTCAGGCAACGTTATCACGTTGACATTGGTTGATATATAAGGTAATTCAGAATTAAAAAAAAAACAAATATTTTAAACAATGTTCATTAGCTTATTTGTAGTTTATTCGTTAAGTAATAGCCAACTAAGATTTGTTAAATATGCTTTTACACAAATTTGCTTAAAATGTTAATTCTTACTAGGGTTGCTATTTATGTATCCGGAATTAGCAACAATGTAAAGTTTGTAACTCAACACAATTTTCGTGCCATGATTTACTACGACTTTCGACGTGGATTATCTCAACAATAGTACATCGATCAACTCACTTCGACTTTTGACGATGAAGCACCATCTAAAACCACTGTATATCACTGATTTAGTAAATTTAATCGTGGACGTCATACGCTCACGGATAAATTTATACAAGGTTGTCCAAAATCGGTTATTGTGCCAGAAAACATCGATACTGTGCGCGTACTGACAAAACAAGATTGCCCTGTGACATACCGTGAGATTGAGGCGTCTCTGGGCGTTTGTATGACAGACATACACAAAATTTTACATGAACATTTAGCTGTGAAAAAGATTTGTGCGCGTTGGATTCCGCATAATTTACAGTCACTCAAAAAACGGCTCGTGTAGATTGGTGCAAAGAAATGCTCAAAAGTATAATTGTGGCGCATCAAAAATCGTACATAGGTGACGAATCTTGGATCTATACATTTGAACTAGAAAATAAATAGCTGGCGACTGTATTGGAGTTTCAAACTGAGCCAAATCCAATAAAAGTTGTTCGCGCAAGATGCACTTCGAAGCAAACGGTCGCCTGTTTTTTTTTGGGATAAATGGACAAGTGGGTAGAGTACCACTAGAGAATCGTCGAACGGTCAATTCTGAATGGTACACAACCATTTATTTGCCAGAGGTCTTTGAAGGAATTAAAAAAAACGCAGGATCATTCGTCACCATGACAAGCGAGGTCTAAGCGAGGGAGAATAGATAATAATGCAATTAAAGAAGTTTAAAAGTATATACAACACAATTAAAATTATATACAATGTGAAAGGGAGGAGGTTATACTGAAATATTAAACGCAAACCTATTAGGCAAATAAGGTTGAACAAATTTCTTTCATTCCTATTTAGAAAAATATGTCTGTCAGATAAACTTATAGTTTGATGATTTTAGGATAATGGTGATTGGATGAGGGAAAATACTCTTGATTTTCAATATTAGGCCTTCGTGTCACATCTTACCGAAAGCCTGATAAATATCTAGAAATGCAGCTGTACAGTAGATTTTCCTCTCGACGCACGTCTTGCTGTTGTAACGACTCAATGAACTTGTGCTACTGTTTCGTATCACTCTCTGAAAAATAATTGATACGTGGGAGTAGGTTCTTTGATGTATAAATTGTTTCAAACTCTATTGAAACCGTAGGCTGGAAACTGATTGGACGATATGAAGATGCATCTACAGCATCATTACCAGGTTTTAATATCACTATTATTTATGCAACTTTCCACATCTTCACAATTATAAAAAATATTTATGGAAGCAAAAAACCCGCCCACATTTATAAAATGCATAAATGGCATACAATCCATATCAAGACTTTTTATATTCTACTAATTTTAACAATTTATGCGAAGGATACAAAAATACAATATAATAAAATTACTTACATGGATGTGACGGTGTAAACGGATATTCCAATGTGGGTAACCTCGGTTGGGGTGCTCCAGGATGAAGCGCAGATGGGCAGTGGTAGCAGAACATCCCTCTGCCACCCCCACCTGCAATCTAAAATAAACAAAACACAATATATAATAAACAGATTTCCTAAAAAAATGTTTTCATTTATAACATGATATTACATCAATCAGGATTAATATAACATTATTAAGTTGGAAGTTATATTTTCGCAAATCATGCGAATATATGTGACTTTAAATTAAATAAAACGCTAACACTGACGGCGCATGAACTAAATTAACGGGAAATTAATTTTGATTAATTTAAGCAAGTTAAGCAGTTAGAATATAAAACATGATGTCATCCGTTCTGTTTGGTGTGAATAATTAAATAAAGAGATGCGATGCTCCTAGGAATGTTCCAGATCAACATTTTTGTGTTAATTGTTTAATGACTAGATGCCATCTATTATCGAAGGAGTCTTTAGTTCAACTGGTAAATTATGATATTTAATATAAATATATTTATAATATAATATGTACGTATTTCAATTAAGAAATAAATATATATATATATATATATATATATATATATATATATATATATATATATATATATATATATATGTATATATATATATATATACATATATATATATATATATATATATATATATATATATATATATATATATATATATATATATATATATATATATATATATGAGCATTTTGTTAGATGCTTGACCGGGGACGAGCCCTCACCAATCCTTCCATTGGAGGGCACATGTTTCGTCTCTTGCACATGTTTATATTCCTCAGGGTGCCGACATATGTTCTCTCGTTAAGAATGGGGAAAATGCAGTCCAAAGAGTTCTAACACTGCTTTTGTTAGAATTGTACACTACAATAATTGTTTCAAAAAGGTTGGGTGACTGCAACATTATTTACAGACTGGTTTCAGAATTGCTTCGTATCCAGGTTAGGCAATATTCGGCTTCAAAATCGTTGGCATTCAAAGTTTTACTTCTTATTGATAATGCTCCCGACCATTCTGAATCCCTAAACTTTGCCAAATTTTGCTTTGCTTCCTACCTCCTAACACTACATCACTGATACAACCATTAGATCAGGGAATAATAGCAGCATTTAAAAGATATTATGTGAATCGAACTTTCAGTTATTTAATGAACGGAACAAAATTCTGTTTTTACTGTTACTGAAAGTTGGAAAGCTTTTAATATCGCTCAGTGTATAACATTTATCAAACAAGCAGTGGATGAGTTATGTTCTTCAATATTGAATTCATGTTGAAGAAAGTTATGGTTTCGACGAGTTGCAACCAAGTGACATTGAAGATGTTATAGCCTCTCACGACAACGAACTATCAGAATCAGAACTGTTTGAAATTGTGGAACATATATCGGAAGTCGAGGGCAATACACACGATGAGATCCCCGACGAGGCAATGACTACTAAGATGGCTAGTATATTCACAACGTTAAGTATTTTACCAAAAATTATTAACCGCACAACAATTAGAAGATTTGCTATATGATGAAGCCCCTTCACTAGAAAAATGCCTGAAGTTTTCAAATAGTTTAAATGGGCTACTACAACCGTATAGGGAGATCCAAAACTAGCTGACAAAAAAAATGAAACAGGCAACAATTTTGCATTATTTTCGAAAATAAGTTTTACCTTTATAACAAAATTAATATATTAGACAGACTATAAGAAAATATGAAAACAATCAACTTAATGAAATAGAAAAAGATTTCCAAAAAAATTACACCCGAAATTTTTACAAAACATTTAAAACTAAATTAACAGGCTATCAACCCCAAAGTATTTGTTTCCAAAACGAAAACGGACAATTAGCTCTAAATAATCAAGACAATTGCAAGGAACTTGCGAAATATTTTGAACAAATAGTAAACTGTCCTGAGCCCTTAAACAGATTACCAACACTAAACCCTAAACAAACAAACCAGATTCATTACTACCGAATGAAGATAAAATAATTAGGCAAATCAAGCAAATTTAAAATAACAAAGCTTCTGGTGAACATAGAATCACTGCTGAACTTTTGAAATCCGCTGGTCCAGGTACAATCAAGGAAATAACCAAAATTCTACAAGAAGTTTGGTGAACCGAACGCATTCCGGAAGATTGGAATTATGCTCTAATCTATCCACTACATAATAAAGTAGATATAACGGATGTAAACAACTATAGAGGGATATCTGTTCTCCCAGTTTGCAACAAGATTCTATCTCATTGTCTACTAGACAGAGCACAGGGACAGTTAGAGCCTAAAATTGGATAATATCAAGCAGGTTTTCGACTGGGCAGATCATGCCTTGAACAGATCCTGAATCTAAAGTTGGTCCTAAGACATCAAAAACTGTACAATAAAAATCTCATCTGTACATTTGTGGATTTTAAAAAAGCATATGATTCTATTGACCGCAAATCTTTATTCCAAATCTTGAAAGAACAAGAACTAGATCTGAAAACGCTGGCACTTATTAAAGTAACACTAACTAACACAAGATCAAAAGTTAAATTCATGGGTGACATCTCAGAGCCCTTCGAAATTAGAACTGGAGTGAGACAAGGGGATGAACTCTCGTCACTCTTATTTAGCTGTGTTCTAGAAAAAGTTATACAGAAGTGACGTGAAAAAAAGTTGGCCCTGAATATTGACTAGCTCATTAAACTGGAGAGAACCAACATGAAAACTGATTATCTGGCGTTTGCTGATGATCTAGCAATTTTAGCTCAAGATACATTAACGGCACAAAAACAGATTGAAATCCTAAAAGAAACAACAGAAAATGTATGACTCCAAATTTCCTTTGAAAATACGCAATACAATAAATGACCTCCAACAGGCTAAGAACACCATATCTAAAAACAAAATATGGTAACATCAGGCGAGTCTCTCAATTCAAATATTTGGGTGAAATAATCATGGAAAACGGGTTGGAAAAAGCAGCCAATATGGGTAGATGTCAAAACATGGAAACTGCATTGAGACTTACGCAAAATATTTATAACAATGCATATCTAAAAAAACAAAACTGAGACATTACAACCCAGTTATTAAGTCAGAATGTCTATATGGGGCAGAAACGCTCATTTTGAATAGAAAGAGAGACATCGAGGAGATTGAAAAGAACGAAAGAAAAATCTTAGGCCCCAAACAAATAAATAGCACAACATACCGACTTCGAGAAAAGCAAGAAACCAAACAATACACAGATAGACATACCGATATGAGAAAAAGAAGACTTAAGTTTTACGGATACATAAAACGGATGAATCCGGGTAGGCTAACTAGACAAATAGTTGAATTTTATGAAAATAGAGATAGAATGAAATAGAGAAAATAGAGCTAAAGTAGAAATAATTAAATGGATTGCTGCAAATAGAGAGGACCTAAGATCCGCATATATTACACAAAGTGAAATTGACACAAGGTTAACGTTTGGGAGGTTGGTCAGAGAGAAAAATGTAGGAAGACTGGAACAACTTGGGCTGACGAAAGGAAAAAAGCTCATAGCGAAAGAATGAAATCAGTATGGGCGCAAAGGAAGGCTAACAACAAACGTCTCTAACTGTACTCTGTACGCGTGGTCCACCAGGGCCCACCATACGTGAATAATAATAATAAAATTAATATATACCTATGTAATTATAATATAGAATTCATATATATATATATATATATATATATATATATATATATATATATATATATATATATATACATATGATCGAAAAATTGTGAATTGGGCCCGTGGAGAAAAGTATTAAAAAGCTAAGGAAGTTCACCCGTGCTCCACGCCGTGCTTTGCCATTCCTTAATCCGCCATCCAAAGCGCTTTTTAATACTTTTCTCCACGGGCCCAATTCACAATTTTTCAATCATACCTGTTACTTACCCAAGGTTAGACGGGTCACGAACGATTTCCCACAGTCTGACTGCTGCGACCGTTTACCGCAGGATGGCGTGGCTGCATGCGATTACAGCCTCCATTCGACATGGCCAATTTAAATGGTCATGGCTTTAGTTGTTCCTTCATCTGCTCTTCAGGTGCCCAGCTTGAGCCCAACTGATGACGGCTTAAGGCCAGAAATCGGTTTTGGAAGACGTTTTGGAAGAATGGCAAAGCACGACATGGAGCACGGGTGAACTTCCTTAGCTTTTTAATATATATATATATATATATATATATATATATATATATATATATATATATATATATATATATATATATATATATATATATATATATATATATATATATATATATATATCAAATACTAAAAAGTAACTTTAAGCAGCTGTTCATATTATTGGATACCAGCTTCAAAAACATTTATACGTAAAATATGGAAATCGAATTTAGTATAACATTCTCAAAGCAAAAAGTATTGGGATTTAGGTATGTTCTGAAAATACAAGCAGGTTCTATCAAAAAACATTTATTAAAAATTATGACTACTTATAGAAATATTCTTATACACATATAAACTGGATTTATGGAACCAATAATCATTTTTGCAACAATCAAAAAAGAACAATACCAAAGACGATGACGATTTGATGTCCTAACTAATTAATTAATTCTTGCCCTTGAAATCTTATGAGATTCATAAATTAACTAATGTTCTTATTTAATAAGTAACAAATATTAGAGCTGTTAAACTCCAATCGCAATAAGAACGATAGTCATTTAGAAAGAAAACAATATCTTAAATCATAAATAATAATAATAATTACGAATTAGGGTAAGAACGACTAACGACAAAATTATTCATATCAAGCATTTTTCAAATTAATAATGAAAACAGCATTAAGCCAATTTAAAATTATTACTGAATCAAAATAATGAAACTAATCAAGGCACATGTGGGTCTCATCTTAATCTGATATGTTACCGTGTTAATAAAATAATATTCAAATTAGGCCTACCGAGAGCCAACTGAATTTTATTGAGACATATTTGGGTTAATTTGTCTAAATCACCCGTATGCATGACATTCCATTTAATGGAGACAAATCTAATAGAAGAAAAAACAAATTATAGAAAGAGGTGTCTCTAGAATTTATTGTAAAAGCAATGACAAGCTATTTTTTGCTGCAACCTTAATGTTATAACGATATTATGATAACACAAATATTTTATCCCACTCGATAGGACCAAAAAATGTTCCATAAATGTTATATCTGGCTCGGTGAGATCAAAAATGTGCCACACAATTACTTAATGTGGACTTTATTTAAATCTTGCCAGCACGTGAATTCTGCCGCTGTCGATTCAACACTGGTCAAGAGCGTAGGAGTGCTCTTTGAGCCTTCACAAGGGTATTGTTCGCTAGAATTGTGTATGAATATCATTGGTTGCCGATTTGCATAAAACCTTTTCGTTTACATAACATTTATTTGCCGCTATTGCCCAATTACATTGCGCCTTCTCTGAAATTGTATGTGTTTTACGTTGGACACATATGATTTTACGTTTTACGTTTTTTCGAAAGTATAAATATGATTACATATGCCATATGTATTTACCCGAATCAACAACCGCACCACTTATGTAATCAATCTTCACTGTTCATTCTCTAAACAAATGTTGTCGGGCACTAAGAGGGTTGTTCGTAAAATAAGGTTTCCATTTTTTTTTCACAAAGAAAATCACATTCATTTGCAATAAATTATACATCGTTGGAAAGCGTGTACTTTTACTATTTTTCTACATAGCCCACATTATCATCGATGCATTTTTTCATGTGCTATAGCATTTTTTGTATGCCCGTGTCATAGAACTTCTTCTTTCAACTCCTTGTCGATCCTTAAATTCATTCTACCCAGGTGTGACTTCAACGTAGGAAGGAGATGATAATCGGTTGGTGCTAGATCCAGGCTGTAGGGCAGCCCACTGACGGGACTGTTCTTTTGTCTCTGGTGTCGTGTAATGTACTAAGGTTTCGTTGCCAGTGACAATTAAATCCAAGAATTCCTTGCCCTCTTTTGCATAGCAGTAAAGGAATTCGCGGGCCGCTCCAACTGATTGCACACCATGTGATAATGCAAAATCTGTCAAAATCTGTTCCATGTCAAAATCTTTTCAATAGTAGTCTTACTGATATCAGGAGTCAATTCGAACAGCTCCCGAATCGTCACCCGTCAATCTTCAAGCTTTACCCTCTCCACTTTTGCAATTGTTTCGTCCGAAACCGATGGCCGTCCGGTACGCTGTTCATCATGGACGTCTATACATCCATTTTTCAACTATTTGCACCATTTTCGCACGTTTTTGATGTCCATACACTGTTATCGATATGCTTTACATCATTGATGACGAATTTCTATAAGCGTAGTGCCCCTGGCACACAAAAAACGAATAACAGAACGGAACTCACATCTGGCGGTAGCGGCTGCCAAACAAAGACTGAGCATCGCAGATAGCTCTGAGTAGTGGGGATTTGTAGGCAGGAAATCAAGCTACACGCCAGTGCTGCCGGATCTTGCGTTAAAGCGTTCCTCGCGACTCCAGCGCCTTGGAGACCTTACTTTACGAACAACCCTCGTATTTCTTGATTAAGGCAACACTACGATATATATATATATATATATATATATATATATATATATATATATATATATATATATATATATATATATATATATATATATATATATATATATTTATATATATATATATATATATATATATATATATATATATATATATATATAAATATATATATATAAATATATATATATATATATATATATATATATATATATATATATATATATATATATATATATATATATATATATATATATATAAATATATATATATATATATATATATATATATATATATATATATATATATATATATATATATATATATATATATATATATATATATATATATATATATATATATTTAATGATAATAATTAAAACATTTGATATTTGATTCACAACATATTCAAGATATTCTCAATTGTACGAGACACCAATTGTACGAGAAACATACATTTTTGGGCCAGGTATGTCGACGATGTTATTTGTACCAGATCTGTAAATATGAAAGGAACCGGAATTTACTCATACATGGTCCTAGCTCTCAATGTATTTACTGTCAAACCGCGTCATTGGTGCCATTTTCTTGTTGATATCTGACAAAGATTTTCATCTGATAGCAATACAACAGCATAGTTTGTAATAGCGTTGAACATGTCGAATTTTGTGCCTGGAAACAACGATTTGCGGATAGCATTGATTTTCTGTTACCATTTGAAGAAAACTGCTGCAGAATCGCATCGAATGCTTGTTGAAGCTTACGGTGAGCATGCTCTTGGTAAATCACAGTGCTTTAAGTGGTTTAAAAAACTCAAAAGTTGCTATTTTAACGGGAAAAACGAAGATCGTGGAAGACCACCGAAAAAGTTTGATGATAGCGAATTACAAGCATTCTTGAATGAGAATGACGCTCAAACGCAACAACAACTCGCGGATCAATTAAATGTGACATGAGAAGCCATCTCTATACGTTTGAAAGCGATAAGAAAGATACAGAAGATGGAAAAATGGATTCCACATGAACTGAATGAAAGTGTCGAATTGTGATTGGCGATGAAAAGTGAATAAATTTTGAGAATCCTAAGCGTAAAAGATCGTAGGTAACTCCAGGCGAATCATCGACATCGACTGCAAGGCCAAATCGCTATGGACGGAAGACAATGCTCTGTGTTTGGTGGGATCAGAAAGGTGTGATATATTATGAGATGCTAAAACCTGGCGAAACAGTTAATAGTGAACGCTACCGACAACAAATGATTGTTTTGAATCAAAAACGTGAAAAACGAGCAGAATATCAAAAAAGGCAACACGAAGTGATTTTCCTTCATGATAATGCACCATCACATCCAGCAAAACTGGCCAAGGAAATGATTGAGGCTTTTAGTTGAGAAATATTTTCGTATGCAGCTTACTCACCAGACTTGGATCCGTCTGATTACTACTTTTTTGCATCGATAGAGCACACACTTGTTGAGTAGCGCTTCACTTCTTACAAAAATGTACGAAAATGGCTCGATAACTGGTTTGCCTCAAATGAGCAGCAGTTTTTTTGGCGTGGCATCCACAAATTGTTAGACAGGTGGGAAAAATGTATAGTTATCGATGGGTAATACTTCGAATAAAATATTTCTTGTCATTTTCTTACAATAAACGTGAATTTTCTATACAAAATTTCGGGTTTCATATTTACATACCTGATATATGGACGGGTATTGAAAGACTTGTAAGCAGTGTAGTAGCAGCAGTGTAGCAGTAGTAGTAGTAAAGTAGCCTTAAGTTTGGAATATGTTTTATTCTATTTTATTTTTTATCATTAGGGGAGAGAGCTACATTTCATCGTCAATCGTCAATCGAATTTTATTTTATATAATTTTTTATTCAATTAAAATCAAAATTCTATATTGTCTCCTACAAAGTAGTTGCCTTGGCAAGCAGAAGGGTGTTAAAAGGCGCATTGTCGTGATGCAGTCCCCAGATGTTTTTGACATTCCGTCTTACTTGAATGCTCCTTTTTCCGAGTATTTCAATAACTTCTCCGTAAAAATAATGGTTAACTATTTGTCCTTGAGGCACAAATTCCTTATGGACGATCCCCTAGTAATCAAAAGTGTGAGTGTGTCCTTCCTGGCTGTGTCGCTTGGTTTCCGAGTCGTATTCAAATATCCAAGACTCGTCTTGGATGTAAAATATTGGCTGAGATGTTTTAACTCACCCCTCTGTTCACCAGATCTAGCTCTTCAGAATTCTCGGAACAAACACAATTATTAGGTTTAAAAGATACTTGAATCGTTTTTTTTTTCGATAAAGCTCAGACATTTTAGGAATCAATCACAATGAAGTTATTTATTTATTATCACAAGTAATTTATTTCTATTAGTTTAATCTATTAGTTAATTTTGGAATTTAACATTGATACAAATATAATTAGTTATAAAAAAAGTTATAATTAATGCATACATAAAAAAAATTAAAATCGTTCAGGAATTTTCCTAGAAGTTTCAAATGTCAATATTTTGTACAAATAATCTAAACTAAATATTGAAACTTTTAATATTCCCGAAACACAAATGCATGAAATGTTTTTTTAATTTCGATTATTAACGCATTACTCTGTTCATTTAAAGTCTATTTTTCCTAGTTTTTCACAAAACTCCATTAAAGTCGGGTACACTGTACAAATATCCATACCTGAACTCAGGATTCGAACTTGTCTGTCTACTTACTTGTCTGTCAAACCAAGGTTCAGAACCTTGGTTTGCCAGACAAGTAAGTAGTCCACTATGATAAATGCGGGCGATAAAAAAAATGTATCGTATTATATAAAAAAAGTTTTTGATACTTCGACAAATAATCGAAAATGCCAGAGAAGTTGATCATCCTGTATACATCTGCTTCCTTTATTATTAGAAGGCGTTTGACAGCATAAAATGGCAGAAAGTATGGCAAGTTCTGCAGGAAATGGGAGTACTAGATGACCTGATTGGCTTAATTTGTCATCTATACGAGAAAACAGAGCAATGGAAGATCAAACATCCGATGAGATTTGCCTTAATAAAAGACTCAGACAGGAATTCATCTTGTCGACAATTATATTTAACATTTATGGTGAATATATCGTGCGTAGAGCTCTCAAGAATTGGACGGGTGGTGTCAGTATTGGTGATACTAAAATAACTAACTTAATATACATATGCCGATGACGTTACTCTTCTTGCAAGGTCGGCTGAAGAACATACCTTAGTTATCAAAAAAATAAAGGATAAAACCCATAATTGCGGACTAGCATGCCCAACATCAGTCATAATATGCCCAACCATAACATTTTCATGCCATCAGTCAAATAGGGCACTTTAGGGTAGGAGCCAATTCGGAGGCTATCTTGCTTTAATATCGAATCATCTAGTGAAGCTATTTTGGGACGTTATTATCGAACGAAGGCATTAATACTTATGAAATCAGAAGATGTGAAATCGCAAGAATACGGTGCGATAGGGAACATACGATAGGGGACATATAAGGGACATAACATGCAACACAAAGAAGTAGATAGTGAAAACCTTAGTTTCTCGAGTATTGATATATAGACCTCAAGCGCAATGATTCTTGTGAACTTTGATACTGGAGACGGGTCCTTCGCATTCCGTAGATTTCCAGGCGAATAAACGCATTCGTAATTCAAGAAATTGATGAACCCATAAGTCTATCTCAAATTATTCATGAACAAATACTAAGATTCTTTGGCCATATTGAACGCAGGGACGGCAATAATCTTGAAAGACTGTTAGCACTGGGACATATGGAGGGTTGTAGATAACGCAGTAAGCCTCCAAAAAGACGGACAAACTAAATTAAAGACCTAGCTGGTACATCTCTCCAATGTGCACCAAGGAAGCCAGAAATAGTGAACGTTGATGAGAAGTAGTTCGGGTAGTACGCGAACGAAATGAGTTAAATCCATTTTTTGACTGAGATAAAATTTTGTATTGTAAAGTCATCTTCCTTTTTGATCATAGTAGTAAATGGATTAGACGTTTCCATTACAGATAAATCGTTATACATCCAATAATATTACTCATGTAACATTTCAATACCAAAATGTTAAATAAACTAAATACTGTTTATTATTTTCTTTAATAATAACAGTTATCACAATATAATTAAATTGAGTGCTATAATCCATCCGAGCATGAGTTTTTTCGTTATCAAGCACGACCGATTGATGATAATCATAATTATTAATATACCATTATTAAATATTGCTTAATAGAACGTTGATTAATCGAATGGTATTGTTTATTCAGTTTCATTAATTAATATTCCAATTAGTCCCTTAAATATGTGTATAGTAAATTACTTTGTTAATTTGCCTAATGAAATAATTTAAACGCTATAGATTTGTTGGTAATTTTATTGCAATTATTGATTGAAGAAAAATTGATGAGAGAATACAAATATGTATAATTAATTTAAACAAATTACATTTTAAGTTGTGTAATCCCACTGTTTATATAAGTAGTATTATGTATGATATAAATTAAAAAAGTTTCATTTTGCACAGTTTATCTTTAAGTAAGTAAGGTACGAATGAAACCTAATATTAAATTTTATTATTTAAATCGAATATTGAATAGTTTTTATTTATGTTATGTAAATTATCCGACCATGCGTATGGGTATGACCAGGGCATCAGAAAGAACTCTGGAAACTATCACTGAGTTAGGCTGGGGGATTTCGTTGCACCCGACGTATTCGTCAGACTTGGTCCCCTCGAATTTTCATATATTCTTCAGGAAGTCAAAAAAGCCTCATTGACTTTATCATATCAAAACCACCAAGTTTTTTTTCGATCTGTGATTCGACAGTTGCCTGAAAGATGGCAAAAGTGTACAAAAAGTCAGGGAGATTATTTCAAAGATGAAAGAAGTTTGTTATTACTTTTCCATGCATAAATGTCAAAAAATGTCCAAAAAAGCTGATAATTAAGTTAAGAACCTATTATATTGCTTCTTGCTGATTACGAATTGTCTGACTTTTGTTTAAATTTACTATTTCTTATTGTTGTAGCACTATTTCATTGACGATAATACCATTGTTACTCTTTAGTTCCTCGAATATTTGGAATTACTTATAAACTTTTCATCGCAAAAAAGATATAAAGAAATAAAAATCGCAGAGCCACCGCATTCATATTATAATTAAACAAAGCTAAAGCTAAACTCAAAGAGATTTATTAAAAAAAAACACGTTTTAATTTCTCGACGAGCATTTCGTTAACCATGTTAAGATATAAACGCTCTTCCAGAAATATATAACTAGTGATTTGGTGTTTTGTGCTAAATTTCTCAGTTTAGTGTTTCTCATGAAAGATTCCAATAAAAAAAACTATCAAACTATCTACTAGCTAAGCTACCAAAAATCTAAGTGGAGTTCTTGAATAATCAACAGGTAAATTTAGTTTTAACAATTTTATAACTGTTAAAATTGGCCAAACTTATCAGCTGTAATTTTTGCATTTTTAATAGGGAGTAGAGTCAATGAAAATTTGAGTTTCACTTCTCGGACACACAATATCATAATAATAATTTTTAATAATAATAATAATAATTGCTAAAGCTAATTGTTCAAATTAGCAAAAAGCAGAGGAGAGCTTTCATAATTGACATTGCGATAACACTCTGTCACAACATCAGAAAAACTGAAATGGAAAAGGTCATGAAGTATGAAAATCTTGCATTTGACCTGAAAAATCAACGGAAACTTCAGAAAGTGGAGGTGCTACCTTTTGTTATATCCGTCGAAGGTCTAGTAAGCAAAACCTTTTCCAAAAACCTGGAAATACTTGGTGTTTCAAAATCGATTACCACAGTAGGACAACGAGCAGTTCTCTTACAAAGTAGCCACATTGTTCGTAAGGTACTAAGCTGAGTGGGAGGAGCTGAACTGCTTTCTCATCTTGGCATTGTAAACCCGACCAGCGGAGGTTGAGATGATCGATGAATCGTGTTTGTGATAATAATAATAATAATATTGGTGCTCCTCATTGGCAGGCATAGATTACTCAAAAAGACATGACAACGTGGCTAGGGTCATACACCAAGAACTTGTAAAAAATGCTGGCCTAATTCAATCAAAAAAGCCATACAATAAGTATGATCCGGCACCAGTGTTGGAAAATACAGATTATAAATTATACTGGGATCGTTAGGTAACAACGGACATTACGATACAAGCCAATACCAGATGTAATTGTTTTTAATAAAGTAAAAAATGAAGTAACAGTAATCGATATAGCAGTTCCGTTAAACCACAACATAAAAATAACAGATGCTACAAAAGTCAATAAATACCTGGAATTAGCAACTGAAATCAAGAAAATGTGGAAATATGTGCGTAAAGTAAACATATATCCTCTCATCATTTCTACAACAGGAAGTGTCCCAACACACACCACCCAATTGTCCCGACATTTACTAAACACCTGGACCAACTAAATATCCAACACAGATTATCAACCATTAGTAAATCAGTTATACTGGACACATGCCATAGTGTCAGAAAAATCCTTATTGCAGATTGAAAATATCGTCCAAGTCCGTCTCGTTGGTGTGTAAATCACCTCGAGATATGATAAAACATAAACCAGCAGAAGCTGAGAATTATCTTTAATAATACTAATAAAAATAAGCAGGTCAGAACTTGAGACTGTGGGCATGTCTTCATTTGCAGAATATTGGCAATCGGTTTGGAAAAGATTAGATGATTATGAAAAATCGGCACCTTGGATTAAAATAATGGAACGGCACACAACTGCTCTCCCAGAAATGGAGTTTAACGATTTCACGGCGATTGACATTAGCACTGCCGTCAAGAAAACTCATAACTGGAAAGCTCCTGGACCACATGACTGGATGGACTACATAACTTCTGGATTAAAAATTTTACGGCTGCCCACCGCCCACTTGCTAGTGTATTTAAAGAGGGGATGATAAATCCTGATACTTTCCCGAATTTTTTAATGGAAGGCAATACATATCTTCTGTACAAAAAGAGTGATGCTAAGCAACCCAATAACTACAGACCCATAACATGTCTGACAGTATTGTATAAATTGTTGACAGCCCTAATCAATGAAACAATTTACAAATATTGTGATGAAAACAATATTTTTGTAGAAGAGCGGAAAGGATGTATAAGAGCAAGTATGGGATGCAGGGAACAGCTGACGATCGATGCTGTAGTTCTCGAACAAGTGCGGAAAAGAAAACGCAACATAAACATCTGCTATATAGACTACAGAAAAGCCTTCGATAGTGTTCCACACGATTCGTTACTAGAAGCCCTGAAGATTTATAAAATAAGCCCTCCCATCATTAACTCCTTAAGGTGCCTGATGGGGAAAGGTCAAACAAATCTCTTTATCGATCAACAATGCATTACAACTGCGAGTATCGAGAGAGGAATTTTCCAGGGATATACTCTTTCTCTAGTTTGGTTTTGTCTAGCTCTAAACCCCATGTCCACATTACTGAACAGTAATATAGCATATAAACTAAACATGAGGAATCCACGAAAGCTCTCGTACCCACTATATATGGATGACTTAAACTCTAAAAATAGACTAGACACTGTTCTGATTAGTAAAAAGGAGAACAGAGCGTTTATAATTGACATCGCAGTGCCACTCTCTCATAATATCAAGAAAACCGAGTTGGAGAAAACCATTAAGTATGAAAACCTGGCATACCATTTGAAAAACCAGTGGAAATTACATAAGGTAGAGATAGTGCGTTTCGTTATATCCGCCGAAGGCCTAATAAGTAAGACCGTTACAAAAAACTTGAAAAACCTAGGTATCTGAAAATCGATTGGCATAGTAGGACAAAGTGCAGTACTCTTGCAGACACGCCACATTATTCGTAAAATCTTATGCTAAGTGAGAGGAGTTGAACTGCTTTCTCATTTTGGCATTATAATATCGACCAGCCTAGGCTGAGATGCTTGAATTCAGAACGAACATAATAATAATAATAATAATAATAATAATAATAACCGGATATGGTGGCTGTGGATAAGGAAAACAAGATATATCATATAATTGATTTCTCTGTCCCCCTGGGTGAAAATCCGAATAAGGCATATAAACTAAAAGTGCAAAAATACCAAGAGCCAGCTGATAAAATTCGAGATATTTGGCATATGAAAAGAGTTACTGTTAAACCTTTTATAATATCCGCGAATGGCCTAGAGCATAAACTAGCCTTGGATGATCGTTGTTCCCTTGAACCTAAAAATATTTATGGAGAATAAAATATGTAATAATATTATTCAAGGTGGTAGGGTTTTGCGGACAAGAACCCTTCGGAACCGTCGGGAGGATTTGTCCGGGGTTGGTGAATCTGGAGCAAGTAGCGGTTCCCAATTCTATGGTACCACAAGAATGGCAACGAAAACGGCACTCGAACAACAATTAGATCATCTAAGTCTAGCAACACCTAGGACCACACCACAAAATCAACATAGAGCTGAAATTAATAATGGAATAAAAGATCGACATTCACAGGTACTTGCTGGTTCGCTCCCAATAAGGAGGGCTGTCACTAGAACCGAACGCATTGCACGTATCAGATGGACACGCGAAATAAATATTGATGTAATGCGTGCCTATTACTACGTAAACCAGTGCGGAGATAAGCCGCTACCTGGATGGAGAAATGCACTCCATTAAGGATATAAAAAAAGGTTCCCTGAAACTCAGCTGTCGGAGCAAAACTCAGTCGGAGCAAACTCGGACCGTAAAAATCTAATTATAAGGAAAAACTATCTAACCGAAACGGAATTAATGAACATCAAGAGAGAAATCGGTAATGAACTACATCAAAACAATAAATATCAACAACATCAAGAAGATACTAAAGACGCTCTTATCTCGAATACAGAGGAGCAACAAATAGAACAAACCCGAAATGTATCACCAGACGCCGTGCTGCAGTGACTGCCATCGAACTTTCAGGCCAAAAGACTTACACCAATAATACGACCGGGTGTAGTAGCCAGAAAAATACACCTGACTGGAAAACACGCCTTGAAAGCAATATCAATGATTTCCGGAGGAAAGTTGACATTATCTCATCAAATAAAGTTGCGCTTGAAAAACCATTCAAGAGCAGACAAATGCTCTTACAGATATGGAGTGTAACGATTTCACAGAGCTTGACATTTGCACTGTTGTTAGGAAGACTCACAAATGGAAGGCGCCTGGACCAGATGGATTGCATAACTTTTGGATTAAAAGCTTTACAGCCGCTTATCCTGTACTTGCAAATGCATTTAAGGAAGTTTTAATAAATCCAGGCACTTTCCCCAACTTCCTAATGGAGGGCAATACATATCTACGGTACAAAAAAGGGGACGTTAGACAACCCAATAATTACAGACTAATCACATGTCTGCTAGTATTGTATAAATTGTTCACAGCCCTACTCAATGAAAAAATCTACCAACATTGTGATAAAAACCACATATTTGAAGAATAACAGAAAGGATGTATAAGACAAAGTATGGGGTGCAAAGAACAGTTGACGATCTATGCTGTAGTTCTTGAGCAAGCGCGAAAAAGAAAACCCAACTTAAATATCTGCTACATAGACCACAAGAAAGCATTTGATAGTGTCCCGAACGATTGGTTGGTTGAAGTTCTGAATTTCTATAAAATTAGCCCCCAGATTATTAACTTATTAAAGGGTCTGATGGGGAAGTGGAAAACAAATATTTTTGTCGATCAACAATGTATTGCTACTACAAATATCAAGAAAGGAATTTTTCAGGGAGATTCCTTTTCTCCAATTTGGTTCTGTCCAGCCTTGAACCCTTTGTCCACACTACTCAACAACAGCAATATTGGATATAAACTTAACATGAGGAATTCAAGAAAGCTCTCTCATCTAATATATATGGATGACCTTAAACTATATGGGGAAACTAGAGAAAAATTAAATTCCTTGATAAAAATGATCGAAACATATAGTAGGGATATCAGAATGTCATTCGGACTAGACAAATGTTCTACCATTAGCATACATATAACAAATAGCACCAGAAGAATATTTAGGAATACCTCAAAAGCAAATACTTGATCACTACCAGTTAAAGGATTTTTTCACTTTATACCAAAAGAGACTTACAAAGCTTTTAAACACCAAACTGAACAGTGGAAACCTTATTAGAGCGATCAACGGTTGGGCAGTGCCAGTTCTGACATATTCTTTTGGCATTGTTAAATGGTCAGAAACTGCCTTGATGAACTTGATAGATTGACACGTCGAACATTAACAAAGTTCCGATGCCTGCTTCCAAACTCATCGACGAAAAGACTGTACATCCCAAGAAAGTTGGGGGGCAGAGGCCATGTGAATGTAAAAGATCTCTGTTTCAATCAAGAAAACAGGATGAGAAACCACTTTATTGATTCAAATAGTACGCTAATGAAATTGATTGTAAATGAGGACCGGGGTTTCACCCCACTCAACCTAAATAAACAAAACCG